>PVKP010009697.1:0-67308 GCA_004027715.1 Plecturocebus donacophilus
GGTAACTGAATCATGGGAATGGTTAACACCATGCTGTTCTTGTGATAGTGAGTTCTCACAATATCTGATGGTCTTATACGGGGGCTTTTTCTCCTTTCACTTGGCATTTCTTGCTGCCACCATGTGAAGAAGCATGTGTTTGTTTCCCGTTCTGCCATGATTGTTAAGTTTCCTGAGGCCTCCCCAGTCCCTGGAACTGTGAGTTGATTAAGCCTCTTTCCTTTATAAATTACCCAGTCTTGGGTGTTCTTTATTAGCAGTATGAGAATGGACTGATACAATATTCATCGTGTTTACTCCATTTGATCATCATTGCACTGTCTTGCACTATACATAGTTGTTATTTTTCAGGAACTTGGCACAGGCTATTCTCTCTTTCTGGAATTGTTTCTTTTCGAGGCCAGCTTTAGGAACCCACGTAAATTATTCAAACCTCAACTAAGAACTGCTCGCTCAAGAAGGCTTCCTCAAGCTCCCGGAACAGCTCACATCTCCTCTCTGTAGATCTCAAAACACTGGTCTTTTTGTGCAGCACTAATCACACTTGTTATTTCCCATGTGTTGGTGTGGCTGCCAGCTCCAGGACCACAGGTCTGAAGCTGCTTGATTTCCTGCGTTTCCCCCAGGATGCCACATAGAGTAGGTGCAGGTGCCTGGTGAAGGCATGTGAAATGAGAGGTGAAGGTGAAGACATCAAGGAGCCCAGCATTAAGGAGCTGGACCAGAGTCTGGGAGCTGGGTAACAGCAGCTTCCTGCCTCCACCCTTCCCTAGGCTTCCAATATCGACCAGTTATAATTTACTCTAATTCAAGGAAAATATGAAAAGATAAGAAAGCAAACAATCGTGTATTTAATAGCTTTAATTTGAAGTAGCTCATTGAACTGTCTTAATTGCTTATTAAAATTGGGACAAATTGTGTAGGTGTATATCTGAAAAACAAATACTATCACACATGAGATAAATATCCATTACTAAAAAATGATGATTTGCTCTATGTCCTCAGTCAAGCAGTATTTATCAGGAGCATTGATTTAACTAGCGGCTATTGGCAGATACAAATGGATGATGACAGGAAACAAAAAACCACCTTCCATCGCCATAAGGGGGCTTTTCATTTTCATGCAACGCTTTTTGGAATTACCAACGCTCCAGCTACACTTCAAAGATGAATGAGCAGGCTCCTGCCAGGTTTAATACATCACATTTCTGGAGTTGACTTAGCCTGTGTGCTGCGGTCATTACTTTGGAGTTTAAAAACACCTTGAGGATTTACTGGAAGTTTCAGTCAAACACAAAAACACATACATCACTAAAGCAGAAAAAAGGATAAAACACAATTTAACAATGGTTTAAGTTTTTAAATAATTTCTCCTTTCAAAGCTTATAAATATGAAGGATCATTATTTCCCACGTAAGGGGAAGAAAAGCACAAAACTTCTGAAGAATTCTATAGAAGCGACCACTGCCAAGAAAGTTCATGTGTGGAGACACTGAAACCAGGACAGGACCACGTGCCCCGTTTGGCTGAATTAGCAGGGACCTTAAGAGCTAGAAGAAGAAAACTGCAGGCCAGGCATGGTGGCTCATGCCTGTAATCTCAGCATTTTGAGAGGTGGAGGTGGGCAGATCACCTGAGGTCAGGAGTTCGAGACCAGCCTGGCCAACATGGTGAAACCTCATCTCCACTGAAAACACAAAAACTAGCTGGGAATGGTGATGGGTGCATGTAATCCCAGCTACTCGGGAGGCTGAGGCAGGAGAATCGCTTGAACCTGGGAGGCGGAGGTTGCAGTGAGCCGAGATTGTGCAACTGCACTCCAGCCTGTGTGTCAAAGCAAAGCAAAACTCTGTCTCAAAAAAAAAAAAAAAAAGAAGAAGAAGAAGAAGAAAATAAATTAAATCACAGAATATAACTGACACTTAAAGGTTTGTTTCTTTTTGTCTTTGAAAATGGAAGGAATAGAATTCAAACTTTACAAAGTCAGTAAACCCAGAACTTAGAGCCACAACTATCACAGTCTGGGGCTTAAAATGGAGTTAGGGGACTTAAAACAGGAGCATACTGAAACCCATAATGTAAACTACATCATGAGAGATCCTAGAAGAATGACCCTCTGCTTTCACTCTGGTTTTCCTTTCTTCCATCATCAGCCATGGTGTCTCAAAGCCTGCCTCTAGTTAACACGTTTGGGATTCTGCAATCAAAAGCAAAACAGCATTAAGGGGCCAGGATGCTGACAGTGTGGCCCAGATGGCCTTCAGGCCGTCCCATAGCTGGGGTTTAGCCACAGGGAGTCTGGGAGCCCACGGGCCCAGATCAGGCAGGTGTCCTCAGCCATGCACAGGTGTGCTCAGTGATGGGAAATCCAGACCCAGCTGGCATTCTGTTTCCCTTGTCCATCCTGAGCAGTTGCATTGAAAAATCCATGGTGGTGTCTATTTACAGACCTGGCTAACATTACTAATAGCTCTTGTTATACAGACAAACGCTCGCTGAAGGCTTGTATTGTCCAACTCTTAACAAGGAAGTGGATCTCCTTGCCTGACTATGTGGGTGCTATGTCCATGAGGAACAGAAGCTCAGTACATGAGTAATTAACAACCCAGCCTTGAGCTGATAGGTGTCCTACATTCAAAATATGTCTTCACAATCTACTAGTTGTGTTATACAAAGGAAGTTACATATCTTCTCTGAGATTCCATGTCCTTCCCTTAAAATGGAATCAGTCGTGGTCCTTAGCCCATCCTACTTCACAGAATATTGAAGAGAGTTGAATTTGATAGTTCATGCAAAAACAGTTATCCTGAAGTCTGGGAAGATCTCAGCAAGCATGGCCCGGTGAGACCGTCCTCATTCTTACCATTGTTACAATAAAGACAACTAGGGGATAAACAGAGAGAGGGCTTCCTCTAAAGAGACAAGGTCAGGATTGGGGAATGATCATTTATACCTGCTCTTTGTCTTGAAATCACACAAGACAATGGTTCTCATGAGCATTTAACCTTTTTGAAGGCCAAGGCAGCAATATTCTTCACTCCCGTCCTTTAAAGCCTGTGAGTTAAACAATCCCCCAGGGCTGATTCCGCTTCCTGAGTAAAGGGTGGGGCTCCTGGAGTGAATTAATATTGCACACTCTTCAAGGGTCTGGATGATGCTTTTTTCATTCTAGCTCATGAATTTCTCGAAGGATATTGATCAGAATGCCATAATTGATAGCTGCAGAACACTGACATATGCTACATTAAATGAATAAATAATTAATTAGACAGACATGCCCCACGGTAGGAGCAAATACTTAAGAAAACTCAATTTGTAAAAATAAATAATTTTCCTAAATGCCAAAGGTAAGACCATTTTCAGTCTCCTTAATCGTACACACGCTGCATTTCAGATTGAGATAATCCTCTTGTTTCGCTCTAATCCACCCCCACCTTCTTGTTTCCATGTTAGTTCATCTTTTCATTGTTTCCGTGCATTTAGTGGATTAATTTGCTTCTGGCCCAGGAGTCACTCCCCTCTAATACTCAAATCGTAAAGTCTCCCTGGAAGGCTAAAGAGCACACATCTGTCTCTATTGAATCTAACTTTGGGTTTATTGTGCCCCAGATGCAAATTATTTTCTCTCTTCTCACTGCCTGAATGATAACTTTGAGTTAACTGGAAGTTTGCAGTCACATCCAGATTTCTGTTAATCAAAGTCTGCTTCATTTTATCTGTTGCTTAAATGCAAACACTATTTTCTTTCTATTTACTCGAAAGAGTTTGTGTATTCCTTCTTAAGGCAGACTCTCTAGATAGATGTATTTGAGCTAATATAAAACATGCCAAGATGCTTTATTCACACAGTAGGCATGCTTCCTCCTCTGGAGAGCTAACAGGATCTCCTGAGCTACATGGATTTCTGAAATTGCACTAACAGAAACAGCCATGGCGCCACCGAGGACCAGGTGTCCCCAAAAAGAAAACTCACTGCATGGGGCCAGAGCTGTTGTGCCATGGACCTGCGTTTTCTCACTGAGCTGCAGAAGCACAGGAGACGTGCCAGCTTTGGGCGATGAGGAGCATCTCATTGTAACTTTTCTTTGAATTGCATTTGTGTAATTATTTTATAAACTAGTGCAAGATAAGAGAATTTAGGACCTATGAGATTCACACACACACGAGTATCCTCTGAGTTTTATTCTAAACACTCTGAGGAACAAAGAGTCCAGTGGCCCCAAACATTACTTTCTCACATTTTCAATTTTTTTTTTTTTTTTTTGTAACCTTCTGCCATAAAGGATCTGGGATGATTAGGAGAGCAGGTCAAGTGACCAAACAAGGAACTAAAGGACCATCGGAGCCCGACGAGTCAGTGAGCTGTGTGAAAAATAGCCCTGTCCTCATGCTTAGGAAAGACAGCTCATTTGCATGAGGCATTCACAAAAATCACACATCACAGTATTGAATATTTTGTTCGCCAGGACACAATCCTACATGGAGCGCAGCCCGGTCACTCCCTCCCTGGGATGTGCTCAGAACTACGAGCATCCTCCTCACTCGGTTTTGTTAACCCTCCCAGGGTGTAATTAGTGCCACGTTTCCAAACATCGAGCTATTACAGTTTCTCCCATCTGCTCCTAGATGCTTAAAACCCCTTCACAGAGCACAAAGCTGTTCCTTCAATAAGCAGAGATACTGTTTAAAATGGAAGTATTCTTGGAAGAGGCAACCCAAGGACTTGAAAGTCTTACAGAGGCGTAATTGACTCACACCGCTCTTCTCTAGTGCTCAGGTTTTGTGTTGGAAGATGAGAAAGGGTGACCCGGAGAATTCCGTCTGAGCATGAAATGGGTTCAGTCCGGTGCCTGCTGCAGTGTCCGCCAGGAGGGGGTCTGCTGTTATCTCCATTTACGCAGGAAGGGATGACCCAGACGGTTCATGGCTGCGGTGCACACTGCAGCTGACCCCGCGGCCTGGCTCCTTCTCCTGCAACAAGCTGTGATAAACGACGCCTCCCGTGAAGAAAGCCCAATTTAGTTCCTTTAAACTAGGTTATGGGAGACACCAGCAGGTGTGTGTCTCCTCAGCCATCTTGGCCTCATTATGGTCCAGACAGCCAAGGTTGCAGCAAGTGGGACGAGCCGCGTAAACGCATGCAGTGTGTGGACGTCCTCCGGGTTCTTTGATCCTTTGCTCAACAGCCTCGGGGAGAGAGTTTCCTTCCCTCCTGGCCTTCCTGGAGGGCTGCTCCAGATGGTTCCATGCTGCTCAGCAGGCCTCAGAAAGCCATCAGTGGCCCTGAACGTCTTGAAAATCGTTCCTGCCCTTTGTTCTCTCCTTTCTTGGGGGGACCAAAAGGAGTGAGAAATGATGACTGATCCTGAAAAATGGATCACCGTCCCGGGACCTTACAAAAACAGTTCACAACCAGGCTGCATGGCTTTACCATGAAAATGTGACCATGGAGCACAGCTGGGCTTTCTTCTCCAAGGTCTCGATTTTTTGAGGGTGTGTAACAGGACACATCACCCCGAGTCTCCTGTCATCCTCTGGGTTAGTTTTTAAAGCACCCACATTTGTTTGCGAAAATGGCCTCCCCAAGTTCACTCGGCGTCGTATCTGCCCAAGCAGAGGAGAGCGATGTTTGAAAAAAGAAAAACCAGAAATTAAATCTCCCCTGCAATACCATGCCACATAATTGAGTTTCTGTATATGTTGTTGGGAGACTCTAACAAAGAAATGTAAGCCAGGATCCCTGAAGCTGGAACAGCTGGTAAAATCTGGTTAAGCCGTATTGAAAAATACTTGAATACCCCCATTAGAAAACACACACAATTTATGACTTCCTTTTTTTAGCCCTATGAGGCATGAGCTCCCTTTTTTTATATATATATTTCTTTCTCCCCCCTTTCGAAGTGCACTCATTGAACTCCTGGCAATTAGCGTAATTGAAATTTATTGACAATGTGGCTGACGTGGAAACCCCATTGTCCCTAAGCCTGTGAGGCTGCGGCTGCTCCCCAGCAGCATCCGGCAGCCCAGGCCTTGTGCAATCACATCAATGGGCCACCGGCTGCCAAGGGTTCCTCTGGGGGTATGAATGTTACTTAGTGATAAGAGCCTTTCGAAACAGGATCCCTGGACCCCATCTCTGGTGGGAGATGGAAATGAAATATGTATTTGGCTGCTGTGGAAAATTAATGTAATTGGCTCCCAAATAAAGCTTTGACAAGTTGACCTGTTTGAAATCCGAGGAGGGCTTCTAGCTCCGTATCATATTATCTTCAACGAACCCAACCATGCTTAGTGCCCCCCACCCCACACCCACTGGAGGTGAAATGAAATGGAATTTCGGGACCAATGTTTAACAACACTTCTGTTGAACACAGTTATTATGTTTGCATGTGTAGCTTCAAGATGAAGGGGTTGGGATGATTGGATTTTTGCATGCGTGTGTCTGTGTTGATAGTCCTCAGTTTGGGTTTTCCTTTCATTGGCAAGGCAAGGGTTGAAATGTTTGGAAATGTACATGGGCATAAAGAAAGATGTTTCTTTAGACCAGTTTTCTCTCTCAAATATTCAATGTGACTCTAAAACATAGATGTATAACTTGATTAAATTTAATTGGATTCATTTAGAGGTCAGTACAGACTTCCAGGTTTCTCTTCTGAGAAGATAGATATATTTTTATTTTAACACATAGGGGTTTAGGCATGTAAAACTAATAGGGGAGATATATTTAAATCTCTGCCCACAGAAATGGGCATATAATGTTTTCCCTCAGGGGAGTTTCTTAGGAGGAGATTACTATGGTGAATTAATTTTAGCCGCTGTCCTGCCTGGTTCCTAATTTCAGATAACATACTCTTTTGATTTATTTAATAGGACCCTAAAATGCAACACCCCAGAGTTTAAGAGAATACAATGATAAATTGGAGAGCATATGAGAAAGCTTGTGTATATGTTTCTACTTTTGAGAAAAGCTTCATGCTCTTGTTAAATCCTGAATTATTTGCATGCATTAATGTACATAGGCCCTTTCCTTGGTACCACTTTAAAGGTAACCTAGAAACAATAAATTAGTAGAGTTTATTGATTACACATTTAAGAATGGATTGAGTAAGCATCTTATTATTTTTTTCCCTTTTAGGTGGTAGAATTTGTTTCTCTGAAGCAGGTTTATTGCAGCTAAGAGAGTTTGGAAGTTTGTCTTTCTCAACGACCTTAAAAACTTCTAAGCCTTTTTTGTTGTTGTAGGTTCTGTACTACAATGAGTGAGTATTAGGACATTATCCTAAAAGTCTTGGCTAGCACAAGAAAAATGCCCAGAGAGGAGGCAAGGCGAAAGGAAGGATTAGGCAGAGGGGCTCCAGTGTGACGGATATTTCCTAAAAGATATTTCCAATAAAGCTCATGGTATCTTGGTGATATCCTGTGGACAGAAGGCCAGAACAAGCCCTGGCTCTTTCTAGCCACTTGTGGTAAAATACAGAAAATTGTGAGAAGGAAGAAGTTGTGATCTACAGGAAGTTGTGAGTAGCAGGAAGTTGTGAGAAACAGGAAGGAAGTGAACACAATAGATACCCAGAGAGATTTGAAAGGTAGCAAGAGAAGACAGAACTCGGTTCACTGCTTTATTTCATTTTACTGTACATTTTTTAAATTACAGTGTTGAGCTGCTAATGTTTATAAATTCAGTGAGAATGTGAGCTGACCTGGCAAGAACCCCAAACATAGCAAGCATAACATGCATGCAGAATGATTCTCCACTGCAGACTCAGTTTCTGTAACTAGTCATCAGCAGGAGACACTGCTC
Source organism: Plecturocebus donacophilus (assembly GCA_004027715.1). NCBI lineage: Eukaryota > Metazoa > Chordata > Mammalia > Primates > Pitheciidae > Plecturocebus > Plecturocebus donacophilus. The sequence goes on from PVKP010009697.1 coordinate 7,802, forward strand.
TCTGAGAGGGAAGCTGAATTGCTCTCACTCCACACAGGCGTAGCACACATTCAGTTACCTTTAAACAGAAATTCTTACACTGTTCAGGCTTTAGAAAGGGCAGGGACCACCTGAAAGTTTCATCAACACTTTAAGTACATTTTCTCAAGGGTTGGAATCCATGACTTTTCTTTTTTTTTTTTCTTTATTTTTTCCAGTTCTATTCAGGTATACATTGACAAATAGGAATTCCATAGATTTCAGGTATACCACTTGGTGTTTTGATATATGTAGACACTGTGAAATAGTCACCACAATCAAGCTAATTCAAATATTCCTCACCTTGTATAGTGACCATTTTCTTTCTTTTTTTCTTGTGGTGAGAATACATTTAAGATCTACCCTATGAACACCTTTCAAGGATTTAATAGAGGATTGTTAACTATGGTCACTGTGCTGCACATTAGCTCTCCAGAATGTATTGCTGTTGATTAACTGAAACTTTGGATCTTAGAATCCATGGCTGACACTTGAGTATCCAGATCCTCCTCTCCCTATTGTCCTCTGGAATATTCTGAAGCTGCTTCTTCTCTTTCCAGTGACTCTTTTATGATCTTAAGTCTGTGCCCCATCAGATCCCACACTGAGGCAGCTTCATGATCCGTTCACCCTGAGTGTCTCAGAGAGGGCTCAGACTCAGTATGAACAAACTGGCTCCTGGCCTTGCCCCTGAATTGATTCCTCTATTCTGACCAGTGGTCCACCAGTCAGCCAGGATAAGGGTCTGAGCAATAGGCCCTCCTCATCTCCTCTCCCTGTGACTGCTGTTACAGCTGTCCTCAAGGCCTGCATTTTTACCTCTTCAGTGAACTCGAGTCCCCTGCTCCATTCACAGGCTTTAATTGCAGTTTTTCCCCATCTCTTTAAGATGACTGAAATCATCTCTTACCTGATTTCCTGCTCTCTGCCTTGCACTCCTCTGACCCAGCCTCCAAATGACTGCCCAAGTTATCTTTCCAAAATGAAAATCTGTTCATGTTTTCACTGCTTGGGACCTCTTGAGTGTCCCTCAGTGTGCATAGTTCATCCTGCACATGACGTGACAAGCTCCTTCCTGACCTGGACAAGGCCCGTCTCTCTGGCCTTATTCTTCCTCCTATTGCACCTTGGCCAAGCCACCTACAATGTCCCAAAAGTGTCAATGTAGCAGGGCCATACCATTCCTTTATACCTTCTAGTCACAATCCCAGCAATTCTCTTTTGACTCAAGTGTTGATCCCTCTGTGGAGGCATTATAACTTGTCCAAACAGAGACATCAGTATTATCCCATGTACCTCAACTATAGCTAGTGGGAACCTCCTTCCCTGTTTTTCACCTGGGTTTACAGGCCACTTTGAAGGAATGAAAAAAATAAAAAATAAAGTCCTGCATAAATACAATGTGATGGGCAGAGTAATAACCCTCAAAGATGTGAATTAAAAAGGAAAAGAGCCTTTGCCAATGTGGTTAAGTTAAAGACCTTGAGATGGGTAGATTATTCTGGACAATCCAGGTGGCCCCAATGTAATTACAGGATCTTTATAAGTGGAAATGGGAGGCAGAAGGGAAGGGTGGAGGGAGGTGATCTGAGAGGAGCTCAACCCAGCACTGCTGGCTTTGCTGATGGACGAAGGACCCAGGAGCCAAGGAATGCAGCCACCTCTAGAAGCTGGAAAGGCCAGAAATCAGGTTCTCCTCAAGCGTCTCCAGTGAGGAATGCTGCCTTGTAGACACCTTGGTTTTAGTCCAGCAAGACCCATGCTAGACTCTGATCTCTGGAACAGACACAATCAATGTATGTTGCTTTAGCCCCTAAATCTGTGGTCATTTGCTACAGCCACAAAACAAAAAATCCTGTATAGAGTAAGTGACTAATTTCTGTGCTCTTGAAAATGCTATTGGGCTCATTTACTTTTTAAATCAAGATGGAAAACTGTATGTTCTACGCTTCAAGTGTTTTATACAGTAGCCAACAGCCTGCAAATTTTTTGTAGAATTCATAATGTGTGGAAAACTGATTCTTACTCATTACTGAAGATATTGCCTTATAATAAAAATCAAAATATAATCTGTGATAATTACTTTAAATTATGACTTACTTATTTTTGAGACAGGGTCTCACTCTGTCACCCAGGCTGCTGTGCAATGGCACCATCTTGGCTCACTGCAACTTCCACCTCCCAGGTTCTAGTGATTCTCCTTCCTCGGCCTCCTGAGTAGCTAGCAATACAGGCATGCACCACTACACCCAGCTAATTTTTGTATCTTTTTTTCTAGTACAGACAGGATTTCACCACGTTGGCAGGCTGGTCTTGAACTCTGGACCACAAGTGATCTGCCCACCTTGGCCTCCAAAAGTGTTAGGGTTACAGGTATGAGCCCCTGTGCCTGGACATAACTTACTTTTTAGATGTAAACAAACTGGAAAGAAATAAGTCCTAATTAACTGACTACAGAAATATTCATATGAATCAAACACATTTGAAAGTATTTTAAACCTATTCAGTAGCTATTGTAATATTGTACAGTCTCTGAGAGGAAGCACAAAGCATCAAATATCATCAAATACCTGTGTCCCCACCCAAATTTCCTCTTGAATTATAATCCATAATTCCCACGTGGTGTGGGAGGGACCCTGTGGGAGATAATTTGGATCATAGGAATAGTTTTCACCATACTCTTCTTGTGGTAGTGAATAAGTCTCACGAGATCTGATGGTTTTATCAAGGGTTTCCACTTTTGCATCTTTCTCATTTTGTTTTGCTACCACCATGCAAGAAGTGCCTTTGGCCTCCTACCATGATTCTGAGGCCTCCCCAGCCAAGTGGAAATTTGGTATATATTTATCAGCAGCATAAAAGGGAACTAACATAATAATATAGCCTATAACCAGGAGTGGGGCGTTATTGAACAGATATCCGAAAACGTGTAAGTGACTTTGGAACTGAGTAACAGGCAGAGGCTGGAACAGTTTGGAGGGCTCAGAAGAAGAGCAGAAAAATGTGAGAAACTTTGGAACTTCCTAGAGACTTGTTGAATTGCTTTTACCAAAAGCCTGGTAGCAATATGGACAATAAGGACCAGGCTGAGGTGGTCTCAGATGGAGAAGAGGAACTTGTTGGGAACTAGAGCAAAGGTGACTCTTATTGTTTTAGCAAAGAGACTGGAACATTTTTTCCCTGTCCTAGAGATTTGTGGAATATTGAACTTGAAAGAGGTAATTTAGAATATGTGGCAGAAGAAATTTCTAATCAGCAAAGCATTTGAGACGTGACTTGGGTGCTGTTAAAAGCATTCAGTTTTATAAGGGGAGCAAATTATACAAGTTTGAAAAATTTGAAGCCTAACAATGTTATAGAGAAGAAACACCCATTTTCTGTGGAAAAATTCAAGCTGGCTACAGAAGTTTGCATAAGTAATGATGAGCCAAAAATTAATCCTCAAGACAATTGGGAAATGTCTCCAGGGCATTTCAGAGGGCTTCATGGCAGCCGCTCCCATCACAGGCCTCCATGGAGGCCTAGGACAAAATGGTTTGGTGGGCTGGGCCGAGGGTCCTCATGCTGTGTGCAGCCTAGGGACTTAGTGTCCTGTGTCCCAGCCACTCCAGCCAGCACTGAAAGGGACCAACATAGCCCTGGGGCTGTGGCTTCAGGGGGTGCAAGCCTCAAGCCTTGGCAGCTTCCACATGGTGTTGAGCCTGTGGGTGCACAGAAGTCAAGAACTGAGGTTTGGGAACCTCCACCTAGATTTCAAAGGATGTATGGAAAAGTCTGGATACCAAGGCAGATGTTTGCTCCAGGGTCAGGGTGAACCTCTGCTAGGGCAGTGCTGAAGGGAAATGTGGGGTTGGAGCCCTCACACAAAGTCCCTGCTGGGGCACTGAATAGTGGAACTGTGAGAAGATTGCCACTGTCCTCCAGACACCGGCACGGTAGATCCATCGACAGCATACACCATTCACCTGCAAAAGCCACAGACACTCAATTCCAGCCCATGAAAGCATCTGGGAAGGAGGCTGTACCCTGCAAAGCCACAGAGGTGGAGCCGCCCAAGACCAAGGAAACCCACCTCTTGCATCAGCGTGACCTGAATGTGAGACCTGGAGTCAAAGGAGATCATTCCAGAGATTTAAAATTTGACTGCCCCACTGGATTTCAGGCTTGAATGGGCTCTGTAATCCCTTTGTTTTGGACAATTTTTCCCATTTGAAATGGCTGTATTTACCCAATATCTACACCCTCATTGTATCTAGGAATTAACTAGCTAGCTTTTGATTTTACAGGCACATATGCAGAAGGGACTTGCCTTGTCTCAGATGAGACTTTGGACTACGGACTTTTGAATTAATGCTGAAATGAGTTAAGACTTTGGGGGACTCTTGGGAAGGCATGATTGGTTTTGAAATGTGAGGACATGAGATTCAGAGAAGCCAGGGCAGGAATGATATGGTTTGTCTCTGTTCCTCACCCAAATATCAACCCGAATTGTTCTTCCATAATTCCCATGTGTTGTGGGAGGTACCTGGTGGGAGATAACTTGAATCATGGGGGTGGTTTTCCCCATACTGATTCTACAAGATCTAATGGTTTTTTAGGGGTTTCCTCCTTTGCATCTTCCTGATTTTCTCTTGCTGCTACCATGTAAGAAGTGCCTTTCACCTCCCACCACGATTCTGAGGCCTCCCCAGCCATGTGGAACTGTAAGTCCAATTAAACCCCTTTTTCTTCCTAGTCTTGAGTATGTATTTATTATTAACATGAACATTTACTAATAACCAATCCAATTCTACTATGGGTGTAGAAATGTGAACATTTAAACTCACAATAGCGAAATATGTACTCTAGGAGGTGACTCTACTCCATCCAGTCAGAGTTGTGTTACCAAATGGAAAATATTAGCTAAAACTCAGAGATACTATGAAACATAAGATAGGACAAAACAGCTTTAGTTATTAATAATTATTTTATGAACTCTGTTATTCAGCCAGGCAGCAGACTACCCTTTATTTAGAGCAGTGCTAAAATTGCAGAATCTAATTTTGGCCACTGGAAACAGAGAGAGGAAAAGCATGTGCCTCTGTGTGAGGACACTCTGAAATGCTGTTTCTTCTGCAAGAAGAAAGTTTTAAAAGCCCAGCGCTCAGTGTATAGGCCTGGCAGAAGCCATAGAGAAGAGCACTTTACAATCCAGTGAGAAGTATTCCAACAGAAAATCTGGTGAGCAGCATTCTAACAGAACATCAAATACACTCTTGTCCTGATAAATCAACAATGCTGTCATTTGTTTCAATTAGCACAAACTTAACAAAGCTATTCTTGTTTGAAATTTTACATTAAAGATCAAAACTAGAGAAAGGTTTGGTCCATTGGAATGAACCAGAAGATTGAAAAAGAAGGAGTATTCTGTAAGTCACCCATTAAAGGGGTTAGATAATCTTGGAACATAAATTTTATGCATTTTTTCACTACAGCACCTTAAAGTCACCAGATAATCTGAAAAATACATTGATTATGATTTAAAATATTAAATGAGAAATTTAGGCTACTGTCAAGTCATGCCCAAGATCCTTGGGGTCACAGCAACAAGGTGGTGTTTTTGTACTTTGTGTGCTGAAGCCTGTGGAAGCAGCTCGGGAATAGCACAGCTGAGGTGACTGTGGGGGACACACAGACAGATGATGCAGTGGACTGGATGTGTGTGTTACCCAAATTCATACATTGAAATCCGAAACTCCAGTGTGATGAAAATAAGGAGTGAGGGCTTTAGGGAGGCATAAGTCATGAGGTTTGGAGCCCTCATAAATGGGATCAGCACTCATAAACCCAAACTAAGACAGGTATGAACATAGATTTTAAGAGGTGTGGGACACTTTGAGAAACGTCTGTTGGGAGAATTATTTGCCTTTACAAGAGTGCAAGGGCAAAGGGTCTCAAGAAGGTATATTTAAAAACAGCGTGTTCATCTTGAGGAATTTTATAGTAGACATTGTTTCATGCATTTTTTTTATCACTTGGGGAAAGGGAGAGATGCACCTGACCCCTTTACTTGATTCTTAAAAGTTGTTTGTCAAATCTCAGTTTGCTTCTGGCATAGACAAATAAAGAAGCATTTTGCAAAACTTTAGCAAGCTCTATGTTTGACAGACTTCCTTTAGTGCCCATAGTGTTGAGTTTGGAGGGTGTTACTGAAAAGCAGATTAAGGCAAAGTGGATCTGGCTTGTGAGCCCAGGGAATGTGAAGCTGGCTAGAGAGGAGAAATAAGGAAGAAAGAGGGATGACCAATTATAAAGAGTTGGAAATGTGTTTAACAAAACATTGCTGTTCAGTTTATTGCTCTTTGTCCAATACAGAATAATTTATCTGCTGGCTTGCATGTCCATGTCACCAAGCCTGACTTAGCAGAAGTAAAACCTCTGGGTTTCAGAGCACATTCTATTCCTTTTTCTGCTAGACGTAAAGGACAGGGGAAACTCTCCTCCAGGACTAATAATGAAGACACAAGTGAGACACTGTTTAATTATTGCTCAGAATCAGGAAAGAAATAACTGATGATCACTTCTAAGGCAGATCCCTGATGTATAGAATAGGACAAAATTTAACTAGACTGGTGTCTTCATTTCATATACATGAAAACTGGACTTCCGGTTTAGAAAGGCCAGTAGAAAGGAAGACAGCAATAGTCCCTGACAGGCAACAAACCTCACAGAGGGGAAGAATCTGATTCACAAAATTGTCATGTTACAATATTTACAATTCCAACTTTTAATAAAAAACTATAAGGCATGCAAGTAAACAATACAGCATAGCCCAATCACAGAAAAACAAAATTAATAGGAACTGTCTATTAGGAATTCCAGGCAGTGGACTTAACTAGAAAGATGTTAATATTCACCCACCTTATATGTCCTCATAAGACTAAAGGAAACAATAGACAAGGACTCACTAAATCAGCCCGAGTAGCAGAGTAACTTCCTCATTAATGTGAACTCACATTCATCACCTGCAACCCTGCTTTTAACTTTCTGGGACTCTTGACTCAACATTTCTCTCTGACTTGCTAAAAAATTATATAAATTCCAGTTGTTATATATGTATGCATGGTCATGTTCTTCAACGACCACACTTTCAAGGACTAGGATCACAGTAAGTCATACTAATCTCTGTGCTGTACTTACTCAACAAGAACAATTACTTGTGAGATTCTGCCACAAAAAAGGAGTCAAATTGAGACTCAATTAGTCTAAGATAATTCCTCTGCTCCTCAATATAAGCCAAGAAAGAGGAAAAGATGAAACCTTCTAAGATGAAGGAGACATTCCTCCAGGTAGGAATTCAAGGGAATTCCACCATCTTGAAGCATTCCCAAAACAACTAAAAGAAATGGTGTATCGGTCCATTATCATGCTGCTATAAAAGCACACCTGAGAGAGGTAATTTGTGATGAAAAGAGATTTTAATTGACTCGCAGTTCTGCATGGCTGCAGTGGCCTCAGGAAACTTAAAATCATGGCAAAAAGTGAAGGGGAAGCAAGGCACATCTTCACTGGCCACACCAGGAGGAAGAGAGAGCGAGAAGGGGGAGGTGCTACACATTTGCAAACAACCAGATCTCATGAGAACTCTATCATGAGAACAGCAGAGGGGAAGCCTACCCCACGATATAATCACCTCCCACTAGGCCCCTCCTCCAACCCTGGGGATTATTATACAATTCGACATGAGGTTTGGGTGGGAACGCAGAGCCAAACCACATGAGACGGTGTCTCTAATATTTGAAAAGGCATTACGGAATCCAGTCCTTTCACAACTATTGAGCACCTACTTGTGGCAGTCACAGTGTCCAGAGATAGAGCAGAGAGATGGACACACCTGGCCTCTGCTCTTGCAGGCCTGGGGAAGTCTTTGCTCAACCCTCCAATGCATGAAGGGAGTTAAAGGGTGCCATTTTGATTTCACAAGCATATCATTCAAAGGATTTCACAGCCAGATTACACATTTTTTACTTGCCAATTCCTCCAGTGTAACATTTTCACTTTGGCGTAGAGAGTCAGAACTCACCGTTGTAATGGGGCATGCATGTAAATAACAATCATTGAATTTAAGAAGCACAGCTAATAATCATCATTATATACAGAACACCTGTTCTGTGACCATTGCTTTGAATGTGCTTTGTGAAAGTTATCTTTTTTTAAGTCCTCACCTTATAGAGTGGGTATTTGATACATTCACAGATAATGAAACTGAGGCTTGAAGTGATTGTCACTTACTCAAGTCTCCAGGGCTGGTGAGCAGTGGAGGATACTTTCAACAATAAACTATGGAGAGGTAGTGCCAGTGAGGCTAGTTTGTATCCTCGGATGGATGAAATCGAAGTGCCCTTGCCATGAATATTTGTTTTGCATTACACATCAATAAGAGAACAAAAATCCCACCAGACTTGTGTTTCAAAATATCTATTAAAATATCTCTCTTTCCTACTACTGAAAAGTGAAAATATTTTCCCCCAAAAAACGAAAGGATCTATATCCAGCAACCTATTTTTTTTTAGAATTGATAGAAAGAGGATCTGTTGGAGATGCAAATGATGAATGAATAACTGGCATTTTGGCAAACACAGTGTTCATGTTGGAAGAGAAATTCTGATGAAAGAGCTCTGAGTGAGCTCATGGGTAACACCTTTGAAGACCTTCTAGCATCCTTTGGAACACATATACAGGCAGCACATGACTAAAAGTCATCAGTGTGCATATCAAAATGTGATATATTTTGAATTTAGATGTGTTTCTTTATTATAACTTCATTAACCTCTAAAATAGTTTTAGGGTTTTCCATATCGCCTACTGTTGAGGGGGAAGCCATCTCCATGTTCAACTCCAAGGCAAGGGCTTGGGTTTTGCTCTGTTTGCATTTAAGGAAGGTGACAGATCTAAGTAGAGGAAGTATCACCTTGAACAGATACAAGCAGGCAATGTCCCCACCTCCCCTGAGATGAGACACTCACTGAGTAGGTGAGAGCTGTTGGCTGAGAGGAGGCAGAAAATGGAGAGGAGGTGGCCCAGTGCAGCTGTCATTCGTCCCCTGACTCTGGAGACATGAAAATCACATTCAAAGGCCACCTTGTACTCTGAAACTCTCACTGCCCAACTCTCTCTCTTTTTGTTGCCTTCATTTTCTTCCTCTGCTGTCTTTTTGTTTTACTTTGCCCAATTATTTTCTGCATGGCAGATGGTGCAGGGACTTAGAAGGATGGAAGGAGACCTTTCCAGTCCCGGCACCTGCTGCAAACACGGACGAGGCTCGGCAGGGGCAGGTGCTCAGGGGATGCCCTGCCTCCAAGGAAATATGTTGCTCGACTTCTAGTGATCATCTCTCACGGGGATTCAGAGTCAGCTGATTAATTAGGACTGAGTTTGGATGCTGATTCCAAAATGAACTTATGCAACTTTGAGTGATTCTCTCAACCTTCCCAAACCTTGGCTTCCTCAATTCTAACTGAATGAACTAGGCTGTGCATGCAAAGCACTGCCTGCCTGCACCAAGCAGGTGTTCAGTGTTCAGTATATTTGGTTTTGTCCTTCTCTTTCTCTTGCATAACCTCTTCTCCAAGGACAAGGCTTTTTCTCTTCTGCTTCCCAGGACCAGCACTACCTCTGGTACGATAAGCATTTGTTGGAGGAAGAGCAGCCGTGGCATTCTTTAGGTGCCTCTCCTGTGCCATTTTCTTTCACTGCATTAATGCAGCTCAAGTACTAAGTAAACAAAAAGGAGATGAACAAAAGGGCAGGCATGCTAAAGTTTTCCAGTTTACAGGAACCCACTCAGATTGACCAGGCTTATGTCCACCTACAAGAATAAGAAAGCCATTTGTTCCCATTGCAGCTAATCCTCTCTGTTTAATTGACCCTAAATGAAGCATAAAGATACTGGCCAATGTTCCACACCTGCATTCCATCAGTCAGGACTTCCCGTGTTGAGTCCATTACCCCCAAGTCCTCAGGGGCTCCCGGCTCTATACTGTTGATGTGATACGGAGCAGGCTTTTACCAGGACAATTTTGTGATCATGGATTCCAGAATCTTGTCCTCCATAATATTCTGAACTGTTGGAAGGCAGAGGCTAGCTCACCTATTTTTCTTTAATATCTTGCTCAGTTTATTGGTATTTGGTAGAAAATAAATGTGTGGAGTGAAGGTATTTCATTATCTATTGCTGCATAACAAATTATCCCTGAAATTTATTTAATGTTTTACAACCAAAACCATATTATCTTACTGTTTCTGTGGGTGGAAAGGTGGGTGCCACTTCCATGGGTGTCTCTGGCCCAAGATCCCTCATGAGGCTGCAGTAAGGGTGTCGTATGGCTCTGTGGTCTCCTCTGAAAACTCACCTGTGAAGGGGGCGGTTCTACTTCCAAACTCATTCCTGCAGTTGTTGCAGCAAGAATGTTGCAGCATTCAGTCCCTTGCTGGCTTTGGCCAGAGCCTGATCTTGGTGTCTTCTCTCATGGGCCTCTTCACAGGGGAACTCACAACCTGATATCTGCCTGCATCAGAATGAACAAGTGCAAGAAAATGACCTAGACAGAAGCAGCGTCTCTGGAGCCCAGGAACACCCCGGCATCTTTGTTGCATGCTACTTACATGAAGTGAGTCTCCAGGTCCAGCAGGCTTTCAAGGGCAGGGGATTACAGAAGGGTATGAACTCCAGAATGGGGACTACAGGGGACCCTTCCAGAACAAATTCCTTTTCAACTGTTTGTGATTTTAGTTCATATCCGTCTTTTGCATTATGCAAACTTGTATCCACCCTCATCCTGGGGAGACACGGATCAGAAGCGGGCTTGCTGGCAGCTCCAACAGTGATCATGCCATTGCTGAGCCAGCACTGTGATGTTTCTCTAGATGTTTGAAGTTTCACCTCAGATATTCCTCATCTTTGCTTGGATGTAACACCTTTCCTTTTGAAGGTATATTGGTGAATATGCCATAGAATACGTTCTCCTTTCTTACTTCACATTTCCTTAGATTTTAACTGGGTCAGCAATTTACTTCTACTGGGTTCATGGATTCTCTACTTTACGTGAGTTATTTTAGTTAATAGGACCAATGGCTGCTGGAGATACAGAAAATTTTACAGGAAAGATCTTCATGTAACATAATCCTGGCAAACATAACATTTTGCAAAATACATTATTTTCTGAAATTTACACAGTATTCTGAAGACAGCATAGCCTCATGAATATGCTCCAGATTCTGGAAAGTGGCCGCACAGGGTCGGTTCTCTGCTGTATCACTTGGTAGTGACACAATTTTGGGTCAATTACCCCATCCCTCTCTGCCTCAGTTTCTTCATGCACAACACAGGAATAATGTTAATTTCTTCTTTACTAAGGATGTTGTGGGTATCAAATGACTCACTATTTGGAGAATGTTTAAAACAATTTATGTCTTTTTTACTCAGTTTAAAATTGTTTGTTAAATAAAATAAATGGCTTCGGAGAAAGGATTCAACATTTTCCTGGCAGATGTGCCTGGCATACTTAATATTATTTCAGTCATTCTTTTGAATCTTAACTAATTCTTGTATCCTCAGGAGGAACCATGTAGAATAAATAATTTGTCCTTCTTTGTGTCTCACCAACATGAGCCCAGGTCCCCTCGGGGATGGGAGCAGGGTCTTACTTCACCCTTTCTGGCCGGCGTTTCTTATTGTGCCTGGCACGTGGAAGGCATTCAATAAACAGTTGTTTAATTAATTTCATATTGTTTGGGGGTGGCAATTTGCAATGAAAGAATGAAGGAGATATTGTCCTTTAAATAGAGTTTATTTTGGCCACATTTGCCTGCAGTTTAGAAAAGCGAGGTATCTTCTTGTTCCATTACATCACCCAGCCAATTAATCAACACTTGAATGAATCCCCAGACAGACCCTTCATTTTGTCTACTTATTAACTTTCATTATGTGCAATAGCCAAAGTGTAATTGTGAACAGGATGGATTATGCCGTAAACTTTTTTCCTATTACACCATTCCTTCACAAATCCCCTTATTAAAGTGTACCAGGGGTGATATATTATGTTAAGAAGGTTTAAAACATAAGGTGACAATGACCTTCCCTTTAATTAACTATGATGGAAACAAAGGTGAGAACAATGATGATGAAGCTCAGCTGAAAACCATAAATCACCCTCCACGCTGGAAGACAGGACACAGCTACAAAAATAACCTTGCGATTCACAGGTTAAGTGAGTGTTCCAATGTGCTGCTTCCACCATTATTTATTTACACATAACTCCACAGTGTCATAGGGTGCAGAGAACAGTCAGAAAACCTGCAAATGAAAGCCCAGCTGCTGCCCACTGAGATCAGATTTTAGAGCTGAGGTTATTTTGTTTAAAAAAAATCAACATTATCGAGTGCTAGTCTAGTAATATAGTAGATAAAGAAAGCACAGAGGTTTGCTATTGTTGTTGTTGAGGTATCATTTACATACAGTAAAATGCACAGATCTTGGGTGTTCGGACAATGAGTATTGACAACTGCATGCATTTGAGTAATCACCACCCAATATAAGACATATGACACTTCCTTCCTCCAGAAAGTCCCCTGGCACCCTTTTCCAATCAATCTCCCTTCAGTATCACTCTTCTGACTTTTACAGATTCGTTTTGGCTGTCCTTTGATTTCATGTAAGTCTAATCATACAGTATGTATTTTTGTAACTGTATATAAAATCTGTGCTTTATGTAGGCACCATCTAGTTTAATTTGTAAATACATTTTTCTCTTTTTATTTTTCTGGAGAGAGAGAGAAAGAGAAAGGAGATCACGCATTCTGTGCTGCAGACAAGGCTCGCTTGCTTTCTCTGCTGTTCTGCACAGGCTCACTGAGTGGTTGAGAATTGCTGGCCTTCAGGAGCTATGGTGCCAGTCTTGGTCAACTGGTCAGCTATTTGTCCCACCCCGTTTACCAGAGAAAACTGCCCACAGAGTCAATCTCATCCATACTGCCCCAGGCCCACCTTCCATTTCCCATTAGCCGCACCATCCCTCTGTACCACAGTGGAGGAAGCTTTATTTTGACAGAAAAATCTCTCTAGTCTTAGCTGTATGAGGTGGCTCACGCCTGTGATCAGCACTTGGGAGGCTGAGGTGGGTAGATCACTTGACTCTAGGAGTTTGAGACCAGCCTGGGCAACACAGTGAAACCCCATCTCTACAAAATATTAGCTGGGCATGGTGGCACACACCTATAGTCCCAGCTACTCAGGGGGCTGAGGTGGGAGAATCACTTGAGCCTGGGAGATTGAGGCTGCAGTGAGCCCTGATTGTGCTACTGCACTCCAGCTTGGGCAGCAGAATTAGATCCTGCCAGAAAAGAAAGAGAAAAAGAAAGAAAGAAAGAAGAAAGAAAGAAAGAAAGAAAGAAAGAAAGAAAGAAAGAAAGAAGGGAAAGAAAGAAAGAAAAGAAAAGAAAGGAAAAAGAAAGAGAAAAAGAAGAGAAGGAAGGAAGAAACAAAGGAGAAAAGAAAGAAATAAAATTATTTTAGAATAAGGAATTTATTTCAATGACGTGTTGGGGATGCATCCTGTGATGGTGAGTTAGAGTTTTTCAGAAGCTTGAAAGGTAAAAGAAAAGGAAAACTCAGGGTTTATTCCACTGGGCCTTGTTTCTTTGGGGTAATTTGATCAGACATGAAACAAGTCCCTGCTCCTCAGCATGGTTCTGCTTCCCAGAGCGCATTTCTAGCCACTAAAGGCAGACGTACGCCCGGAAGAGCTCTCCTTCATGTGTCTGCAGACAGGCACCCAGTGGGACTAGAACAGAATTTGAGGAAGAACAGGAAGTTGTGATAGTTAAGGATTTCCTAATAAATACATTGTGTTATAGGGCCCTTGCATTTAATACATTTGTCAGTTTGTAGATTGACACCCAGTCAGTCAGGAGCACATTTTATTTTAAAATCTGTGAACTTTTATTTTTCAAAAGCTCACCTGAAAGCATGTCCTGATGGGTTTGGAGTCTGGGTTGTGAGTTGGAGGCTCAGAAACTGTGGTCACAAAGGGCAGCACAGCTTTAACCTGCCGCATGGAGAGGCCCCAGAGCACAGAAGCCTGTGGCTCAATCTGAGCCCTTGTGGATGAACCGGGCCTAGCTTAAGAGTCAGACAACATTGGAAACCTAACTTAACAGTGTGCACCCGTAACAATGGCTGACGGTTGGCCAATCCCAGTGGCCATACTTCAACCACTCATGTGCGCTTGGATGTTCAGACTGCCTTCAAATAAGGCACATACCAAGCTGTGACCGATCTCACTGTTTCTGCACCTCACTTCTGATTCCTGCACCTCACTTTACCTTTTTTGTCTGTAGATTTGTTCTGACCACGAGGCCCCCCTGTAGTCACTGTGAAGCTGCTGGGATTCTGAGGGCTGCCCTATTCGCAAATCGCTCATTGCTCAATTCAACTCCTTTACATTTGATTCAGCTGAAGTTTTTCTTTTATCAGCACTGACACCTGCACCCTTCAAGGGTGGGAAGGATTCTCCTACATATGCAAAGACCCCACCTGCTCCTATTTCCAGTTCCTTCAAGTGAACTCCACCGTAGGGCATTTAATATGGTAAAGCAGGGTGGAAGTGGATGTGTTCCATGACAGCCGCCCCGTCCTTGTCCCTGGTGAAACTGGAGCAGAGGGCTCTCCTGGAGGTTTGCTCTCTGTCTTCACCTTCTGACCGAGGAAGGAGCAGCAGGAAGGGTTGCCTCTCAGTCGGTCCACTTTCCACTTCCAAGCATTGCTGGTCTTGGGTGCTCAGAGAGAAGCTGGGGAATGCCATGGATTTGAATTCCACATGCGCCTCTCTTTGCCGGCCCTTCTGCAGGATGCCAGCATGGGAAATGCCTCTGCGTGCGGGACTGCACATGATCAGGGCGCTTCTGTCCTCAGTCCTAGCGCCACCACGATTATGTTTCTTAATAGCATTAGCTCATGTACAATATAAGAGGAAACTGAAGTTGAGTAGAATTAAGGAACTGGTCGCAGTCTATAGAAAAAGTTGGGATTTCAAGGCAAACCTTCAGATCATGTCGTATAGTGATGAGGTTCCAAGAAAATTATGCAGGGCAGGGGCTGTGGAAATGCAGGGAGAGCTTGGGTAGAGATCCTGCAAAACATCACCACGGGGGTCCAGAGGAGTCACGTGAGGATTCAGTGAAATGATGGCCAATCCCAACCAGGGAGCAGGCCTTCTCACCCGACACCAAATCTGCCTGCATGGACTTCCAGCCTCCAGAACTGAGAAATAAATTCCAGTTGTCCAAGTCACCCAATCGGTGGCATTTTGTTATAGCTTTTCAAGCCAAGACAGTATCTGCTCAAATGAACCGGAAGGTTTAGGGACCAGGCAACAGACTATGTGTTCTTTTGTCTCTCAGTCGGTGGGATTTATTACGTCTGAAATGCTAGATGTCAAATAATTAGTGACTTAGCAGAGCCACCACGTGTCAGCTCTTGGTTCATTGACACAAACATAGGGGACTGACAATTTCCAGGAGGAGAATCTCTGGGTGGCATGGTGGGATAAAGCTAGTCACCATTTTTCCTCCATTTGCTAAAATTTGGGCACAGAGATTCTTTGCAAATTGGAAAAAAAAAAAAAAAAAAAAAGATTTCAGCCTCAAAGACTATTGTCTTCCTGAACACAAACAATGCATTTTATCAGTCTTGCAGAGCTGGCGACAATTTATGCTGAGTGAGTAGTAAAAAAATGCTGATTTAATTATATTTGCTATCAGTGTATGTTGGGAGGATGGGGTGCTAATAAACTCATATTTTTTACAAGGCTATTTCTTTGTTAGTACTGCACAAAGCCTAAGTAATTTGGTTTTGTTTTAATTTGATAAATGATTATATTACACTGAGTATGCATGTGTATGTGTGTACAGTGAGGAGGGAATGAGAAAGGATTATATAATGGGAGACAGCATTTTTTTAACTTAGGGTAATAGTTATGTATCTTGTTTGCAAAAGTCAATACTCCCTGAATAAGCACATGAAGACATTAGAGTACCAAAACACACAAACACACACACACACACACACACACACACACACACACACACACACACACACAGTTAATTCAGGGCATGGTTGGCTTGTACAAAAGCAATAAAGGACAGATATGTACCTGAACCTCTCCTAGGCATGTTCATTTTTTGACATTCAGTTCCAACTCCGGTCGCCTCTGCCTGCTCTCTTCACTGCATGACACTGAGCAGTCAAGGTACTTCTCCTCCCCAGAGCTCCCAGGCCTGTGTCCCAGGGCCCACTCAGACCACAGAAGGTCCTTAGTAATGTTATATGGGTAAATGGGTAGGTGAATGAATGAATACCATACTTGCCAGGAAAAAGACTCAAAGTGGAAGCTAACCCACAGTGAGATGGATTACTACTAGCAAGAGGTAACCTGGGAAAAGGATTTCAAGTGATAAGTGTGGTTTTAACTGGTAATAATTGCATGTTGAATCATTTTCCCAAAGGAAACATGGTTTGAAAATGTTAAATATATGAATTAGATAGCATGTAATTAATTGCCATACGTGGTCTTTGGGGCAAATAAAACATGGAAAATGTTAAATAGGGTAAATAAATTTATCAGAAATGTTTAATGCATACATATACAAGTGATACATATATATATATATACACACACATATATATACAGATGTTCTATATATATGCACATATACACAAATGTTATATATATTATTTTTATATATAAATATATACAGGCAGGAACCAATATTTATATATATATAATAATATATATAATACTATTATAATATATGTGTGTGTATAGATATATAATATATATGTATATATATAATATATAATTATATATATATAAAATATATATATATAATTATATATTATATATATATATATATTCCCTGCAGTCTAATTTCTTTCAAACTGGAAGTAGCTGGTGTAAAGGGAAACATGGGAAAGTCAACTTGATCTGGCAGAATTTTTATTGGGAGGTTGAGTTTATTGCTATTTTAATATTTTCCCATGCTTTTACTAATAAGGCATGACAAATGGAGCCACCTTTGAATACTCTTTGCACTAATCATGCCATAAAATAACTCCCTTTAATTGTTACCTCCGGCCAGTCATCAAGGCAGCTAATGAAGAGAAACTCGTGGCAGGTTTTACCTGGATAGCGTTTATGGGAGGGTTTCATCGGTTTCTGCCCAGGCTGTACTTACAAGGCCATTTTGGAGCTCCTGTAAGGAAACACGTGGATGTCCCCAAGCCTGGGCTGCTCACACGTCTGCACAGCCCTGCTGTGATTAATATTTCCCTCTTGGAGGAGTAGAGGGAGCTGTTGGACTGTCCAGATGACTGCTCCAGAAAAGAGGCCTTTTCTAAGTGTTAAACCTAGGGTCAGTATTTCAAATTAACATTTCTATTTAAAAGTTTCCCCTTTTTCTCATGCTTTTTCTGGCCCTCTTTTATAAATTTCTGTCTGTCAGAAGTTTGGCACTATTATAAATGAGGAGCTCTCTAATTAATATTTTGGAATGGAGCTAAGAAATATAGTGACTGTCATTACAAAATTAAAAGAAAGGGGGAAAAAGAAACAGAGTTGACTGAGAAGAAACAATTTGGTCACAGAACTAGTAATACCACTGTTTTACCGCACACCTCCCTCATTCTGTGGATGTTTGAATTCTGGAACTGTATTCCATGATGTCAGATGCTGAGATAATTCAAGTAATAGTTTAGGAGTTGTCTAATGTAAAATACCAAATCTTCCTTCAGCGTCATTGTCAGTAGATCCTGAAGAATTGGAGAAGTGAGCTTTTCTCTCTTTTGTTCTCACATTCTTGAAGACAGTAAATTATTTGATTTTGTAATTTTGGTGAAATTTTCATGCTCATGATTAACACTTTCTTTGTTCCTATCTAAAGAAACACTGAAGAATTACATACATTTGTTAGACTTCAGAAGAGCACATTCCACTCTGCACGCACGTGGATGTTTGCGTGTGTGTGTTTATTATTCTCTCAGGCAGGTGCTTTGGAAACTGTGCTCTCGGCTAACCAGACAACCCCCTTTCTCATCATAAAACCTCATCAGAGCTGCAATCTTCTCAGCTTGTGGAGCGTGAACCAAAGAAACCATAGTCAGGATGAATAGTTAGTTAGTGATTTGCATAGAGAAAATGCAAGAGTGGAGAGGAAACAAAAACAGCAGCAATAAACCATCATCGACCCATGGTTGACTCTGTGATTGTCTCCACAGAGGCAAAGATTCAGCTCTTAGAGCTAAATTTAAACCCAAGAGTGGAAAATCCCACATCCGCCTGTGGCTGGCACAGTCCCACATTGTGGGGCTGGGTCTGCAAGATTTTCCCAGCATGCTCCTGATTTACAACGTTGGCCCTTTCTGAGGCGCATTAATTATTTTAGGTCACTAGGATCCCATTAGGGACACTGTGGTAGTCATTAAAATTCACTACCAGGAAGTAACTTAAGTCTGGTCTTTAAAAAAAGATTAATGATAATAATTACAGCTTTAAGATACTTGAAAGCTGAAAACAATTACTTTATGGCACACAGAGGACATTTTTAAAGCACATAACAAATTTACAGATTCCTAGACTTTTAGAAATTTTCTACCTAATATTTGAAAATTAGATGAATTAATTTGAAAAATTAGAACAAGCTTTAGCTCTCTTAGAGGAGCCAGTTTTCTTTTCGCTCTCCTGCTCCTTTTGCAGTTAATATACAGAACATTATATATCTTAATGGAAGGAGGGGCGATTTTAAGGCACTTCCAAATTTAGAAACGAGAAAAACACAGTGTGTCCCTTGTCCAGAATTATTTAGTTAATTTATTTTAGGGTTACTTTATGATCAATTGCAGACAAGTCTAAAATTAACCATCTGGAGGGATAGGGATTACATGCAATATGTTATAATTAGAGATTATAAATAATACATTAAGTACTAATTCTTTTTCTAAACTTAAGAAAGTTAAACACAAAGTTGACTTTCTTTAGTAGTAACGTCATTTTAGTTTTCCTTGGAAATGTGCTTGCTTCTACTCTCCATTCAGAGAAAACTAACCGGTGAAAATTATTTTGTCTGTTGTGAAGCAGTGAGTTATTTATGTATTGCATGCATTTGACTATCTTTAGGATTAAATTAGTTTAGTCTGATTGCACTTCTATTTAACTGTGGAAACCGATCTTCATTTATCAAAGGCTGAGGCTTAACTAGTGGATGCTTAATGACAAATATTATTTCTTTCTATTAGTTTAATCAATTCTAGTCACATTTCAGATCAGAAATAAATATAGAACTGCCTTTCAGTCCTTCGAGACTGTGTTAATTGCGTGTGTTAGTGACTGAAACAAAAATAATCAGACATAATGGCATTGTAATAAACATGCTGAATCATAATCTCACATTAGCAGTTATTATTCCCCTTTCAGATGAAATTGAAACAATAGATAGCCTGGTGTGCTTTGTGTATGCTTTTCCCTGACATAATTAACTACCAGGAACCTACTTAGTACAGAAGCTGGCGGATGAAGGGATGGAGACCTGGGCGGTGCCGCACAGCAGGTTCACTTGCGAAGATTTTTCAAACAAGTCATCCTAAAGTAACTGCAACAAATGTATTTCTGCTACGTAGAAACAGCAGCATTTCTTCTAAACTTATTAAAGAGTCATAAAGTGAATACTACAAAGGAAGAGTTGACCTAATAGTGTATTTCATTTTTAATTGCTGAATATATTCCAGTGAGAATTTAAAGAACATAATTTGCCATGGTGACATGAAGTTACCAATTTCTTATGTCCTTAGATAAACTGCACTGTGGAGAAATAAAAAAGTTAATAGGTCATTATCTTCATTAACCTGAGAGTGAAGTTTATATGTTTGTATGTGGGGATTTACTTAAATTATACAGAGGATTCTATCATTTCCTCTGGAGGACACAGGAGAAAACCTGAAAAGCGAAGAATGTGGGAGAAATGGTTCTAATATTAGAGATGACATGTTTTGCGCTGTTTGGTATTCTTTTGTCATATGCAGAGGTAAGAAGGGCTCCTGGGAGAGAAAGCTGAGGATAATTCTTTTAGCCGAAAAGATGGAAGAAAATGATTCAAACTCTCTGTGCCTGTGTGTGCATCAGCATGCATACACTGGATATATGAATGGGTACACACACGTATAGCTCCGTCTTATAAAATCTTGGAAATTTACATGTAATGTAGAAGTCACTTGACTTGATTGCAGTAATGGGAAAGAATCTTGTACTTTCTTCTTATTCGGACTTATTCAATTGAAAATGTGGTAGTAAAAGCTGTGGTAACAGGCTAAAATGTATTTTAAAAGGCTAACGTGTTTTGTTACACAATGAGATAACGAACTCCTACAACGTATAATTGAAAGGTGTTTAGTCTTTCCACCTCTGTCCACCTTTAGAGGTGTTTTAGTCTAAACCACGTCTGTCTTCTGGAGTCTTCTACAAATGGAATGCATGCTGTACTTTCTAACAGACTGTGTGTGTGTGTGAGAAAGAGAATGAAAGAGAGGGACATTAACCTCTTAGTTTTAGAGTTATTCTTTGCCTTTTTTTTTTTTTTTTTTTTTTGCTTCCCATTGCAGGAGAAAATTCTGTCACAAAGTGCATGGACTGAAATAAATCTGATTTGTGGGAAGACATTATAATGAGACACTAATGAGGGCCCTGAGTCCAAAGAACGAATGTCATCTGGAAATTGTGATTGGGAAGGGCGGGCTGATGAGCAATGTCTGCAGCCCACAGCCCACTGGCCCCTCTCGCCAAGCAGTGCTGGCCCATCCCCAAGGGCTGCTCTGATGCAGGAGGCAGAGGATGCCCAGTGAGCAGGCAGAAGACTCCGGGTGCCTTGCTTCAGGCCAGCGCCGGCCCTCTCTTTGCTCAGCATTACAGAAGTTGGAAGGAGGAACACAAAAACAAGGACAGAGCAAACTGAAAGCTTTCCTCTTCACTGGACATGGTGCAGGCATTTAAAAGTAAATTACCTTCCCAAACCTTTGAGGATCTCAACTTAAACACTAATTTCCTGGTTCCCTTTTACTCAAAACTACCCCAGACTTTTTCAGCTTTAAAAATGGTGCTATATTCTTGCTTGTTGGGCAGACTGAAATGTTTTAGCGGGACTAAGACATCTATCAGTACCAAAAGTTTTCCTCTAAATTTATTTTAGTTGACCATTTGAACGGGTTTAATTTTTCCCTTTAGAAATAAAGCACTTCTGTAAGCAACCATTAAGACAAAAGCATTTCATCCTAAATCAACATATTTTTTTTTTCTCATTCCTAAGCTCTACTGTTCATTTAAAAGTAATCATCCCTTTATTTAAAGGATTACATTGCATCAATTGGTAACTTAAAAGATTATGCCATTGAATGGATGAAGGAAACATGAAATCCCAAGCACATGTAAAAAATACATTTATTCTCTCGTTTCTTCTTTCACTGTTTTCTTCAAGTGTCAGCAACATTACACTGTGTCAATGAACATATGCTTCTGGTAGTTAAAACAAGATTGTGTTTTGTGACATTGCTTAGCCTTGCTAGTGCTAACATTTGAATTGTCCTGAGTGGCTGCCCCCCTTCCCGGGAGCACAAAAGAGGGCAGGCTTGCTTCACCCCCTATTCAATGAGTTCCTCTCACAGCCATTCCCAGTTGAGAATGCTGAGGTCTCCTTCCATTGTTCTCCTGACAAATGGTGAATGTCCTCCATTTGCAGTGTCTGACCTTGACTAATTATGTAGAATTGCTGCAGCTGTCCCTTGCTTTACCAAGTGCCGTAGCCCAGAACATGCGAGCAAGTTCCTGCCGCCTCTGCAGAACTTCAGTCTGAGAACTTCATCACCAGGGACAATGCCTGCTCTTTGTGCGGACTTGGAGCTCGGCAGCGCCCTCCGCTACCATATGTTGACAAATAATTGATATTCATACTGAGCTTTGTTCTTAATTTTTGTTCAGCGACTATTTTAAAACAGGTTAGAAAAGTCTCCTGAAAGTTATCTATCAACATAATCTTACTAAAATATATTTTTTAAAAAGACGAATAGATACACAAATCGCACTTGACAGTAGTCTTTGTTTTGGGGGCACATTTTATGGCTCACTGTGAATATCTGCAGAAATGATTTCTAAAATAGATATTCTTAACAGTGAGCTGGATGATCACAAATAAAGGTAGCTGCCGTTAATTAATATAGTCTACAGGCTTTGCAAAAATAGAATCATGTTGCCTTGTGCTTATTTCATTATACAAAATTAAATGTAAAATACATGTTTATAGTTTTACATGGAATGAATATGTCAATTCTGAAAGCATATTATTTACAAAAGGGCCATTTTTGTTAAAACATAAATTATCTGTTTTATTCTTCTCTTCTGAGTTGCTCTCTGTGTGAAGTATGTTGTAGTGTTTTTAAGCAAGTCATTTTTAGGAAAGAAAATCTTTTAAAAATGTTCTTGTAAACCAGTTGTAAAACCACTGGTGTTTTAAAAAGGAAGAACTAAAACAATTAAAAATTACAATTTCAAAAATTATACAAAAATTATACAACATATTTAACCTAAATATTTCAAAACTTAGTGATATAGCTTAGCATAAAATAACACCATGGATTAAGTGATAAGTGGACTGAGTGGTATAACCTCTTGTTGCAGGGCTGTGAAAAATCCTGTATTTTGATCCTTACTGGGAGATGATTTCCAGACCACCTTCTGTTTTGAAGGTCTAACTTAACACCCCTATAGCAAGAACATATGTCTGTATTTGGATATGTATATGTAGGAGGTGGAGCCCTAGGTATTTGTGGGAGAAAATGTGTATCCTCTGCAGCCCTGGCTGGCACATGGGCCAAAGTAGACTCCCCTGCAGGCACAGGGGAGAAACAGTTCCAGGGTTTCTGCCTTTCCCTGGAAGAACACAGAAGGAAAAATGTGGTTCTAACAAGAAACACAAACTTTGAAAATAATGTTTAATTTTGTAATGGAAATAGTTTGAAAGAAATTAGATCCTCAATGTCAAAAAAGACTGCAATGCAATAAGAAGACCAGAATTCTGGAAGCAAGAGGTAACTAAAATCTTGAACACTTATATTTTTACATGTATTTGATGATCAGCAGTTGTGTATACTCTAAAGCCATGGATTTAAATATTAAGCACTTAATATTCATAAGTGCAACTTATGTTTGCACTTGATATTGAGGAAAAAATAATTGTCACTACCAAAAAAAGAAGAAAGAATGTGTGGGAAAGAAAAATTTCAACTTTGCTGAAAGAATAATGTGTTTTTAATACTTTTACACCCAAATCGCAAACTATGAATAATAATTGTAAATCTGATATGCTAAAAGCCCTACCAGAACTTTCAAAGCAGCATGTTAGCGAAAACACACTTCCTTGAAACTCACTCACACCGTAGGCCTCTCTCCACATCTGTTAGACTGCACGTTATTATACAAGCCTGATCCAAAAGATGCTTTTATTTAGGCTTCTGTGCTGTTTTGTTTTTTATAGCACAAGAAAAGTGCCATTCTATATTAAGTTGGTGCAATAATCCAATAGCTTTTACATCTCTTATGCAGAGATTTTGTTTAACTTTGCTGAATATTGAGTCTTTACATTATGGAGACAACCTGTGCATAATTTTGCCCCTGCCAGTGTTCCTGTGAAAAGAATGTTCTTTGCTTTCTTTCTCCTTAAAGCAAGATTTGCTTAAAAATCATGTCTGTCCAGATGCCATCCGTGAAGCTGCATAATAGAAGTTTCCATTTTGCTGTTTCCTGTGTATGCCTTCCCCTCCGTAATGGAAGGGATGATGTTGGTTTTGCAAACCTCTCACAACTCTCACGCCTTCCAAGAAAAGCACAGTCATGCCTTCTTCTTCTTCTTCTTCTTTTTCTTTTTGTAGAAAGTGATTTATTTAGAGAGAGAGAGAAACAGGAAAAGGAGAGAGAAAGAAAGAGCTAACTCTCACACTGAGTTACAGAAAGAAAAGATGGAATCCAGGAGAGGAAAGACAGCTTCCACACTGAGTGGAAGGGAACATGCCTTCTTTTAATGCAAAATGAAGATAATTCTGAGGGCAGATTGCAATAATGCCTGCTAATATTTTAGACCATCTAAATGCAATCCTAAGGGAAAAAAACGGTGGAGGTTTTCTTTAGGATTAATCAGAATTTCAAAGGAGGTTTAGTATGAAACAAAGCGGTCATGCTTTTAGGTTGTGTGTAAAATTTTTCTTTTCATTTTTAAATCATAATTTTACATTACTGACTTTAGTGCAATATAGGGAGTTCTCATTTGAAGTAAACTAGCATGGTAGGAGGTGATGAGTTTCTCTGTAAAGGATGAAGGAACATGTGATTAAACATTTAGAGATTTTTCTAGTTTACCAGCTATTTACTACAAATAATCTGAAACCAATCTGAAAGGGGAAAACAGAAAAACGGTCAGACCAGTGTGTCAAACTCCTTTTTGCTGTTTGTTCATAATTTAAAGCCTTTCTAAAATGTGACATCATAACCATGTCGTTATACATTTAAAACATAGCCAAGTGTTCCCAGAAATTTGTAATCCAGAATGTTTAGCTTGAAGCAAAACTTTACATACAAAACGATGTGTTTTAAACATGGTGATTATCTTTTATGATCATTGTTTGGCATTTCTCCACAATGGACAGAGTGGAATTCTGTCTAACAGAATCCAGAAATATATATGACTACAGCTGACTGGCTGGTAGGGTTGGGAAGGTTCCCACCAGCATGTAGGGACTGAGGTGGAGGTTGATCATCTATCAAGAGATGTAAAAAGATTAAGTAAAAAGACTGCTCTTATATATGGCAAATTTAATAGACTTGAAGAGATGCTAAGTCCTTTGTCAGCTCACATGAATGAAAAATAATATTGTCATATTCAGCTAAATGATGCCATGAACATACGTTTTTAAAATCTAGAATTTCTTCACACTGGAAGGCAGTATCTGCAGAGACTGTGTTTTGGTTACACCCTGCATGACATCGCTAGTGGATTACAGATCACCTTCACCAGGAGCTGCAATGAGAAGAAGGACTCGATGTTTGCAAAGAAAACTAACTTTCTTAATTTGTCTGTTCCATGTCTTACCAGAGCCTAAGAACTTTGAGGGCAGCTCAACTTGCCTTCTCACGCAGTGTTTGGCAGAGTGCACTAACAATAAATGTGAGTATCACTAGGTGTTCAGCAAACAACTGCTGACCAAAGGTGTGAACTTAAGATGGACAAGTTGACTTCTGCTTCTACAGAAGCATTCAAGTCCTGCTTAATTTTTATAATATAACAGAAATACAAAAGATATGAGTAGTTTCCCATTTACAAATCAGAAGTGAACCTCTGGTAGTTAGTAAGGAACACTTTATATGGATGGTTATCTAACATTTTTGTTTTAATGCAGACACATTTGAAGTTTTAGAATTAAGTGACATATGTTTACTAGAAAATATATTCCACTGTAAAGAAAATGTGGTATGTACACCATGGAGTACCATGCAGCCATAAAAAGGAACAGGATCATGTCCTTTGCAGGGACATGGATAGAGCTGGAAGCCATTATCCTCAGCAAATTAACACAGGAACAGGAAACCAAACACCTCATGTTCTCACTTATCAGTGGGAGCTGAACAATGAGAACACACTGACACAGGGAGGGGAAAAGCACACACTGGTGCCTATTGGGGTGGGCAGGGGGAGGGAGAGTGTTGGGAAAAACAGCAAAGGAGAAAGGACTTCAGAGTGCCTACATAAATTGGTTATGAGTAACATATAAACAAGGAAGAACAAACTGCACAGGCCACAGGAGGCCTCTGAGGAGGAAGGTCTCTCCATGCCTCATGTTCTGGTGCAGGGTGACCTAGGCTCTGTTACCATAAACATTGTGCTCAAGGACGTAAAACCCCTTCTTAGCGCTATGACGTAGCCAGACTTCTAGGCCTCTTGTAAGGCCCGAGTTCCATCAGCTGTACATAAATAATTAGCTAAAGATAGCCACATGTTCTTGTTTTGTGAAACTCCCAAACAGCCACTGTTATCAATCCTTAGGGTGACACACCAGTTCCGGCCACTGATTCACTTGCGGCTCACTGATTCACTCCACCATCACTCCACCCCTACCCTATCGATCAAAGTCATTGTAATCGATGAATAGTGTGGATGATCAGAGCTCAGGGCCTTCACTCTCGTCTCCAGAGTAATAAAGTGATGGCCTCCTGGTCCCACTTTTTCTCTTAATCTGTCTTTCTCTCATTCCTTTGTCACCACCGAACTCGGGGTACCCATGGGTGATGTGGGGCTGGCTCTCTACATTCTGGTGCACCATCATGTGGGGCTTATGGATTACCTACAGGAGAGTATCAGGATAAATAGCTAATGCATCCTGGGCCTAATACTTAGGTGATGGGTTGATAGATGCAACAAACCACCATGGCACACATTTACCTTTGTAAAAAACCTACACATCCTGCACATGTATCCTGGAACTTAAAATAAAATAAAATTGTTTTAGAAGAAAAAAAATATACCACTATAGGTAGTATCATATATTACTCAAAACTGTGCATGAGGAATCAAATATAAATACAAAATAAGCCATGGGACCACAGTGACACTTGATTCACACTTCAGAACAGCGGGCATGACAGTGCCTTTCTGCCAGGTTTGTTTTGAACTTTAAATACTCGATAGCTGTTTAGTTTAGCACATGGCACAGGGAAATGATTTCAGAATTGGTAAGAAAAAATAAAACTCTGAATTCTTCAAGACTAAATTTCTCAAACCCACTGTGAATTCTGAGACTAGGCTAAAGCTTAACAGGGGACTTTCCCCAACCCCTGCAAGCTGCCGCCAGCCTCACGGGGCTCTGACCTTTACCTGTGGGGACATAGATGTCCACTGTAGAAAGACAAACTTGGCCAACCATGGTTTCTTCAGAATTCCTTCCCCAGTGGCTCTGGGAGGCATGTCTTGAGCTATACCACCTTCCTTTCCCCCTCTTATGTACCTGTTTCCCAAATTCCAGCCCCCCAGCTTGGCTTCCTTGCTGGAAAACAAAACCTTCCTTTAGCCAGAAAAATAAGTGTTGAATAGACTCAGGCCATCACTCCGGGCACAGCCCCGGCACCGCCTCCGGAGAACATGTCTTTAGCCCTCAGATGAGCGGACTTCGTTTCTCGGCTCCAGCCACAACTCCTGCCACAGACCCGTGCTGCTGGCATTGCTTGAACCACGTAAAACTTCTGATCCCCTTCTCCTTGTGCCCCCTTCTTTCACATCCACACTCACAAGCACACACGTATGCAATCACGTCATGGGTGAAGCTGACTTTGTGACGATTTAGACACAAGCTGTCCCAAGTAAGCAGTACAATTAAAGTTGTTCCCCTTCGAATCGACTGAAGAGTGTGGTTTTCCTGTTCCCTATAATTGAAATGGATCAAAGATAAGGTGCGAAAACCACAGCTCTGGTGAGATGGAGCTTGGGCGTATTTGCTGAAACTAAGGCTTTTCCTGTTCAGCGTCTTCTTTCAGTCATCACGTGGAACCTAGAATGAAGGCATCAATCTATGTTTTTATTTACAAAAGCGCCTTTGTTTATTTCTATAAAAGCAGTCACTATTTTTTCCAAAGTAAACATGAGTCATTGGTATATGTTTTCCCAGACAATATTACTGTGAAACAGCTTTGGAGGACTGTTGCTGAATCACATAAACCAAAGTAGAAACATCACATTTAAAATGCTGCCGGATTTCCTAACTGAATCCTTTCTCTGTCTCATTCCCAGGCTTCTGGGGCCCACAGCAGCAGTTGATTTTCTTTTTCTGTCCCGCTACATCCAGGGATGTCCCATCCAGAGTGGAGGTGCAGCCTTTGAGTGGCCCAGGGGCTCCCATGCTGTTTGATCTTGCTGCAAAAAGCCCAGGAGCTTTTTTAAAGAGCCTGTTTTTAGACAGGAAGGACACCGGGCTAGAGAAGACTCAGCCGCCCGGATGAAACTCACTCCCTGCAGCAAGTCTAAGAACCTAAGTGTCAGGCAGGTGAACTGGTCAGAAACAGAGCTTAGGTGCTGTATCAGAATCATGCAGGCTCAACTTCCCACACTCTGAAATCCCCCAAGTTAGAAGTCATTCCAGGTTAAAGTTTTTCTGCTTCTCTAGAATTTTCCAGGTAATGTTGAAGCTGAAACACTTGCTCGGGAGGATGAATGCACGAACATCCTCAAGGTGAGGGGGAAGATTTTCTACAAACAAGACATGGCACCACAAAGAAGACATTGATAAGGCCAGCATCTTTATCTAAAATGGACAGGCTGCCGCTCCACTTCCCTCCCTGGAATCTCTATGTGCTTTTTATTTGATGTGGCAAATGTCCCGCAGAGCAGAACTCATCAAGGTGTCAGGATGTCAACCTGGGGTAAGGACAGTGATGTGCTGGTAAGTGATTAACCACCAGCCAGTTCTCAGAGGGGTGAGACAAAGGCCCCAATAGGTCTCATTTGCCAATATCCATGGTGTAAATATTCCCACCATGGTCAATTTCAATCTACAAACATGACTCACTGAACGTGGAGTGGGTCAGGCTAGGCAGCAGCAACACTGTGCAGTATTGCATCACTCAGATGCAAGAGTCCTAACAGCCCCAAGACCCTAAGTGATAACAAAAAGGCACTCAAGTAATTCAGAAGTGATATACATACAGTATTTGTCACTTTTTTCTATAATAGAATATATTTAATTTTAAATGCACATAATTAAAATGTCAGCCATGGCTGTGTTTAACAACCACCTCCCCGGTACAAGCTGGCTTTAGTATGCCATTGGAAACAGGCTTTTCTGACATTTCTCACCATTTATAATATTGTTTTAATTTTCAAAAATGCTCTATTGCAAATAACTGAAATGATAGATGTTGTAACATGCATTTGCTGCTTTCCCTACCTTCCTGCAAACGGTGTTCTTCACCCTGCTACACTGTGATATTTTCCCATTGCCTTTGCAGCACCCTACAGATGTATGCATTTATTATCTTTGCAATTTAAAGTTCCCCTCCACTAGAATCTAAGTGTTGAGAGGCAGAAAGCTTGACCCTCATATCCCTTCAAGTATCACTGGTGTCCTCAACCTGGCACATAGTGGCAGAGTAGGCTCTCAGTAAACACTCATTAGATGAAAAAGAGTTTTGTCCATTATTAACACGTCACTTTTCTACACGAGCGCCATGGAGATCAGGAGGAGTACAAATCCTGCCTCAAACAGTGCACAAACAAAGGGTGGTGTACAGAGCGGAAGGTTAAAGAATGTCCCTGTGCCACTCGAAAACAGGCTTTTCATCCTTGTGCTCTTCAGATAGGACAAAGGTGAAATCATTTTGTCCTAACCATGACACAGCTCCTCGTTTCCACATCTAAGCCCTACGTTAAACTAGTGTAAGTCCTGTGGCTTCTTTTAAAGAAGGCTCATGTTTTTGCTGGATGCCTACCCGGTTGGAACAAAGTGCTCTCTTGGCAGACTGATACAGAGACGCAGAGAGAAAGGAACTTGGAGGCCTGGTCAGTGCTGGGCGAGCCCCACACACAGACTCAGAGACGCAGCCCCTCGCCTGAGTTGGCACAGCTCTTCAGAGTCCCTGTCAGGGAGGGCATCCGGGAGGGGAAGGTAGCCCGTTCCCTGGGGAAATGTCAGTCTGGATCTCCCCAGTTAGACTCTGCTTCAAACTGGGAAGTTTGTGTTTGAAGAAAGAAGGAGGTTTATTTTTAGTAAACAACATGCTTTCAGTATATATTATTGAGTCTTATTCAAGGATAGTTCAATATTTCCCATAGTTTCCTTCCAGTCTGAAGGCATCGTATATGGGGCTCTCAATCAGAATTTAGTTTCAGGTTCTCTTTGTACAGATGGCGTATTTAGGTGTCCCCCTCCCTGAACAAGTAAGTATGAACATCTGGTGAAGAAATACTACAAAAGACTGAAGCTGTGTATTAAACACTTTGATTTGCACAAAGACAGCCATCATTCCCTTTTCTTTTTTTTTTTTTTTTTTTTTCCTTTTTTGATAGAATACACTTTTCAAAAATTTCATTTGGACAGAACAATTTTATTGCATGTTTGGAATAATTGCATGACGATGGAAAGTGCTCTCACATTTACTGCTGAGCAACCTTTCCCTGGATGGTAGCCCAAATTAGCCAGCCATTCCATCCGGCACACTGGGACGTGCTTACGAATTAAACCTGCACACAGAAGGTGTGATGATACCATATCCAGAAAATTAATCCTAGCTCCAAGAAAGCTTATGAGCAGGAAGACACACAAGGGTTAATGCAATTTCCATCCCAGCGAGTTTTGCTTGCCATTATTTTCTTTTTCTTTTCTCCCTTTTAACTGATTCGTAGCATAAAATCTTCCTGGACACCTAATTATCAAGCCAGCTCACAGTCACAGCTGTCTGCTTGGAGAACCCATTAGATGCAGCAGTTGAAGCCTCCATAATTCCCCAAACTTCCCGGTTGTGAATATTAAGAAAAGATTTTTACATGTCATATGCAATTCGAAGGTGGTGTGAATGGCCTCGGAGATGACGAGCCCTGAATGCTTGTCCATCACTCCATTCACTGGTTACAGGTGGTCTCATTTTCCACTTTCAGATATCGGCTGGCTATGACAGCAGGCACTTAATTTGCATGTTCGACAGACAACAAACGGCCCCGTGCATGTCAAAATAGGTGGTGATGCATGACAGTTCCTACACAATACTGTCTCCTCTTTGTGTGACCTTTGACCTCTCTGCACGTCTTTTTTCCACAATCAGAAAAAAAAGTATGCACTTCTCTGCTTTGGAATAAATTTGATACCAAATTGATTATTTTCCTTTCTTCTTCCTCTTCCTCCTCCTTTTCTTTTCTTTCCCCCTCCTTTTAAAGGGTGCCATGCATCCGAATTTTTCATCTTAACTGCTACAAAACTCTGCCAGAAGAACCTCATAAAATTTAAAAATAGGGAGCCGGTGCAGACAGGAAGCTGTCTTGTCGAAATCCATTGTAGTTAAATTGCTTGGAACTTTTTTTTATAAATGTCACCTTCAAGAGAGAACTCTAATCGGGTTAATTTTTATTTAAAAAGATCATAAAATTAGAATCTTTAAGGCTTTTTTTTAACTTGTGTTAATTAGATTCTTGTCCTTGCAATACTTTTAATATTAATATTTCACCATGGTTTGAAATTACCTTCTCTAATTGCAGGTTTGGCCTCTTTGTATTAAATATAACACTGAACTATTCTAATATTCTGTAATAGGCGTAATGAGTCTCAACCCCTTGCTGTACTTGCAACACAAACCTGCTAATGAGAACACAGCTCACAAGTGTGCTTAAAAGGTTAAAAGAGTGTGAGTCTGAAAATGCCCTGGCTTGCTGCTGACATCAGAGAATCCCAAGACCTCTGCATTTTGGGGGATCCTCAGCAAATTATGCAGCTTTTAGATTTCTGCTGGAGTGTCTGCTGCTCATACATCAAGGAGGGGTGCTTGGGGCTCTGACCCAAAGCTCTCAGGGAGCCCACACACCCCTTGTCTCAGCAGAGAGGAGCATAATCCTCTCCCCAATCCTATTTTAGTGCTGGTTCTTGTTTTAATTAAGAATTAAACCATGACAGCAGATAATCATGCCTCTTGGGTCTCATAAGATTTGACTTGCAGCTGTGAAGCCAATCCCAGGAGGGTGATTACCCCGATTGCCACACCCCGTGAGGGTCCCCCTATAGAGAGCCCACGGAGGGTGCAGGGTTAGGTGTCTGGCTGAGTCTCCAAACAAGGGGCACTTTCTTGACGGGATGAATTTACACACCACACTCCAACCTAGATGCTCAGAATAAGGGGATAGTATTTCCCATAATCTTGGCTGGCACTTGTATCTTCCGTATGAAGGAACTGACGATTGAAGGGGAGCACCCTAACTGAGCAGAGGCTTGGCTCGGCCTGCAGGAGGCCCTGCCTGTCTCCATTCCAACTCCCCACGTCCTATCTGGAAATTCTCTCATCAGGCCTGGAGGGAGTGTACCAAATTAAAACAAAAGTTTAAAAAACATAAAATTTCCAAGGAGATGATTGCTAGTCTTATTTGCACTTTTCTCCTGAAAAGTAAGTGAACGTTGTTGCCTACTGGTTTTTATGCAGCAGGTTATTTTAATTCAATTCAATAATAGGTTGTGGTCACTAAAACCCTGATGTCCAAGCCAGCTGGACCCTGGGGCAGCCCACTCCTGGTGTTCACCTGCATAATTGCCCTGATCACCTAAAAGCCCAGCATTGAATTTGCAAAACTGCAGGCTGCACAGTGCTGTGTCCATGTGTGTGTGAAGGTCCCATGTTTACGTGATGTGTGTGGGTGTGGACCATGAGCAGGGGTAGGGGAAGCAGTGTCTTTGCCTGTGTGTTTCAAAGTCAATCCTTTGTGCCTTCCCTACTGAGGCTGTGAGACAAGCTGTGTAAAGAACTCAGGGAAACTGCTCCAGCTTTTGTGAATATGGAAAACTGGACAGAGCCCTGGACTTGGTGCCAGACACCCATTCCTGTCTAGTTGTGTGATATTAGGCAAGTGTTTTAAACTCTCTGTACCTTTGGTTTTCTCTTTTACTAAAAAGGAATAACAGTATTATTTACCTCATAGGCTTATGGTGAGAATTCAGTGAGTAAATAGTTAGAAAGTATAGTAGGTTAAATAACCTCCCACAAAATTTGTGTCCACTGAGAAGAGAATCTTTGCAGACATAATTGGCTAAAGATTTTAAGATTAAAATATCTTGGATTTATAGGGCCCCTAACTCCAGTGGCCAGGGTCTTTGGAAGGACAGCAAGAGAGACAAAGAGAAGAAGGTCGTCTGACAATGGAGAGGGAGATTAGAGTGATGCGTCCACAAGCCAGGGGATGCTGGATTGCTGACTGCTGTCAGGAAGCCAGAGGAAGACATGGAAGAGGCTCTCCTTCAAGCCCTCAGAAGGTACCAACCCTATCTGTTATCAGCAGTGGGTTCCCTACCCTCAGTAAATAGAAATAGGCCAAGAATCTGAGTCTGATATGGGCTTGAATACCCAGTTCATATTGGGGCTTTCATCTTGAGCAGAAAGGGACACAAGAACAGCATCTTATTATCATCTTAAATCTCCAACCAGAGGTGTAATTTTTGGTATTAAATCGAAGCAAAGGTTAGATTAGGACAAATGAAGACATCACTGGGTACGCGCCATTGGGGAGGGTCTTTTGGAAAGTCCTTTTAGTTGACAGGAAGCCTGGGGTGAAAGTACTCCATTCATCTCAGATGTGATTGGTCTATTTTGTGAAAGAGGGTGTTTGCGGTTGCAAGGCTGAAAGACTCAGTGCACTTATGGTACCCAGGTGTGCGTGAGTAAAAACGACAATGGGGTCTCTGCCCTGCTTTTCTGCCTGCTTCATGTCAGTACTTTGATCTTGGACTTTTGGCCCCCTGAACTGTTAGACAATATGTTTTTCAAATACTTTTTCCAGTTTTTGATACACATAACGACATTTACCACCTTAACTATTTTTAAGTGTATGGTTCAATAGTACAGTGTCAAATACATTCATAATGCTGTAAGCCATCATTATCATCCATCTCTATAAATTTTTATCTTGTAAAGCTGAAAGACTGGCCCATTAAACAATTATTTTCCATTTTTTGCTTTCCTGAATCCTTGGCAATGATCCCTTTACTTCATGTCTCTGTGATTTTGTGTATTCTAAGTACAGCCTTTCTTGCTGTGTTCAACCTTTTATTAAGATATATTATCTTTCTTTATCTCATGTAAACTTTCTTGATTTAAATTTAATTTTGTCTGTTAGTATAACCATACCTTCTCTCTTCTGGTTACTATTTGCAGAAAATATCTTTTTCCATTTGTTCACTATTAGTCAATTTATGTCTTTGGAAACAAAGTGAGTCTTGTAGATGGTATATAGTTGAATCATGTTTTTCTGATGTTATTGTTTTTAATCCATTCTGCCAATGTATATCTTTTAATTTGAGAATTTAATCCATTTATATTTAAAGTAGTTACTGATAAGGAGGGTCTTATTTTAATCATTTTGCTAATTGTTTTCCACATGCTTTATAGCATTTTTGTCCCTCATTTCCTGCACTATTGTATTTTTTCATGTTTAGTTGATTTTTCTTAGTGAAATGCTTATATATTGTTAAATTTTATTTTCATACATTCTATAGCTATTTTCTTTGTAATTCCAATAAAGATTACACTTAACATCCTAAAATTATAACACTAATTTGAATTTTTACCATATCTTCAGTAACATACAAAACGTTGCTCCGTTAACAGTTTCCTCTCCTTCTTTTCCAGTTGTTGATGTCAGGAAGTTATATCTTTGTGCATTGTAATTTGTACATTGTGTAGCCCAAGACATAAATTAATAATTCTTTTAAATCATGTAGAAAACAAAAAATACAGTTATAATCCATTGTTACAATGCAACCAGCTTTTATAATTGTGCATGTATTTATGTTTATCGAGATCTTTCTTTACACAGTTTTGAGTTATTGTCTAGTGTTCCTTCAATTCACCCTGCAAGACTCTCTTAATCATTTCTTTTAGATAAGTTCTAGTAGTAATGAATTTCCTCAACATTTTAAAATCTGGAAAGGTTTTAATTTTCTTTCTCATGCTGTCTTTCTCAATATGTCTTTCCAAATATTAGATTCTTTTCGAGTATGTCTTCCCACATGTTAAATTCTTTGGCCTCCAAAGTTTCTGATAGTATATTAGCTAATAATCCTATGAGGGATTTTTTGTGTGTGTGACAAGTCACTTCTCTCTTGCTGCTTTCAAGATTTTCTTTGTCTGTTTGTCTTTCCCTTTGCCTTTGTCCCTTTGCCTTTCTATCTTTGACTTTGGAAACTTAGATTATAATGTGTCTTGGTGTGCATCTCTTTAAATTCATCTTACTTGGAATTTTTTGAGCATTTGGATGCTTATGTTCATGTCTTTCACCAAATTTGAAGAATTTTCAGCCATTTTTTAAAAAATATTCTGTCTTCTTTTTCTTTCACTTTTCTGGAATTCTCAAAATATGTATGTTGACCTGCTTGATGGTGCCTGACAGGTTCCTTAAACTTGGTTCCCTTTTCTTCAATATTTTTTCTTTCTATTCTTCAAACTTGATAATTTTTTTATTTCTGTCTTCAAGTTCACTGATTTTTTTCTGCCTTCTCAGATCTGAATCTGTGAATTTTTATTTCTGGCATTATACTTTTCATGCCAATTTTTTTTTTAATTTCTCTTTAGATTTTTTATCTCTACATTGATATTGCCATTATCTTAGTACATTATTTTCTTTTCTTTCTCTACATCTTCCTTTCATTCTTTGAGCATATTTTTAAAGTCAGTTGTTTGATATCTTTGCCTAGTAGGTCTGCCACCAGGTCTTTTTTAGGGAGGGACGGTTTCTGTTGATTTATTTATTTTCTTTGGTTGGGTTATGCTTTCTTGTTTCTTTGTGTGCTTTATAATTTTTGTTTGTTTAAGAAACTGGACATTTGAATCTAATAGTGTGGTAGCTCTAGAAATCAAATTCAATTTCCCACCCCTGTCTCTACCCCAGGGCTTTCTGATTTGTCTCTTTAAAATTTTATGTATTATTATAGGATATCTCTGTGGGGAGGACTAACCTCATGTGTATATTTAAAGTTTTCATAGGTCTTCTCTAAACTTGTCCCTTTTTCTAGGTATGCACAGTCACTTTATACTTTTCTTTATATATGCAGTTGCTTTTAAATGTCTTTGACTTTCATATCAGGCTCCCAGAAGGTAAAAAAGGAGGGAAATGAAGGAGGTACAAAGGAAAGGGTGTTGGCTCTTTAAATTCCTTGGAAGTCATTAAAGTCAAAGGGGAGGAGCTTGCAGCCTTGTGGGAAGATATGGCAACACTGGCAGCCCACCTCCTCCTGTGGGATCATTATTCTTACTAATCACCTCTATACTTTCTAATTGTGTTTGGTGATTAATAAGAATGTTCTTTATTTTTGTATATTTATCTTATATCCAACAGTTTGGTCTAAATCTCCTAGTAGCTATAAAAACTTATCTATAGATTCTCAAGACTTTGTATGCAGACATAATATTGTTTCTGCAGGGAAACTTTTGTTTTTCTTTTCAATTTGCATAGTTTTTGTTATTCATTTGTTTCTTGTCTCACTATATGTGCAAGAAACACATGTAATGTTGAAGTCAGACAGGAAAAATGGACATCACTGGCTTATTACTGATTTTAAAAACAATAATATCATTCTGCCATCAAGCATATCAGTTGTATATCTAGATATCCCATATTAAGTTGAGACATTTTTTCTTCTTCTATTTCTACCTGGAAACAAAATGTTGAAATGACCTAGTTTTTATCCACATCTATTGAGAAGGGCATTTGGAATGAACAACTGATTTAATTTCCAAAGTGAATTAAAATTCAATGCATGGGGAATTTCTTATGATGTAATATGTCAAGTAGGGAAGCTAATTTTATTGTATTTTTTTAAAATATGACAACTAAATTGCCTTAATATGAAATGTTTAAACAGCAGTCCATTATTCTCCCTTTCTTCTTCTTTTTTTTTTTTAATTTTACTTTGGGTTTCGGGTACCTGTGAAAGCTTGTTATATAGGTAAACATGCATCCTGGGGATTTGTTGCACTATTATTTTACTTTTGTGAAGCAGTAAGTCCCTATATATGATGGTCTATCTCTGTGATTTTAGCCTATTTGTTTTTGTAAAGTTTATCTAACTTTTCATGTACCAGTACCACAGTATTTTACTCTTTTTTAAAGCTTAATATCTTTTAATACCTGATGGGCTAGTTTCTTCTCATTTCTTTTCATAAACTTTATGGCAATTATTATTGATTTCTTTATATGAGTGTTACCAGTTTCAAAAAATAAAATTAATTCTGGTTGGCATTTGTAGTGAGATCATAACAAAACAATTGTTTGGCTATTATTTGATAAATACACTACAAACATTTTTATACAGTTTGTTTTGTAGACATATAAAACTATGTCATTTGTGGTTTCTTGATTACTAAAAAGGTTGAAATTCTATAGTCCATTAGGTATTTGTGTTTATTATCCATGAATTGCTTATTTAATTTCCTCTGCCTTATGTTTTTCTTTTAGATGATGAGATTTTTTTATTATAAAATCTACCCTCTGTTTCTAATTTGCTAATGGTTTGTATTATAAATGGACATTGCATTCCAATAAATGTATTTTAAATGTGTTGTATGAATCTTTAAGATGATCAAAAGTAATTTTTCCTTAAATTGTTAATTAAAGATATTATGTAAGTAGATGTTCTAATACTTAACTGTATTTTCATTTTTAAGATATATCTGACTTAGCTTGCATTTTAATTAAGTTTTGCATCTATATTCAGAAGCTAGAATTTATTCTTAAGGTATTAGTTTTGTTATACTTGCTTTTCAACATTGTTATACTTGCTTTTCAATCAACCTATAGTAGTCTTAAAATACAAATTGAATAGCTCTTATTTTTTTCTAGATTTTGAATTTATTAAAAATGAAATAAGGATGATTGGTTTCCTTGGTTGGATTAAATGTTTGACCATAAAATTATCTGGGACAGATACATTTTCATGATGAGAATGGGTGAAGAGAGGGTGGTGAAAATCATATTATTGGTTCATCTTCTTTAATGATTATGATAAGCTGAAGAATAACACCCCATTATATCCACATTCGAATACACAGAACCTGTGAATGTTACTTAATATGGCAAAGGGGGCTTTGCAAGTATGGTTTAGTTAAGGTATTGAGATAAGAAGATTATTTTGGATTATTGAGGTGTGCTTGAAGTGTAATCATAAGTGTCATTATAAGAAGGAGGAAGAGGGCGATTTGCCTACAGAGGAGTAGATGATATGAAAATAAAAATGTTGTGCCGCTGAAAGGAATGGGTGATCAGTCATGAAACACAGGCACCTCCAGTAGCTGGAAAAGACAGGAAAATGATTCTCCTCTAGAGTCCCCAGAAGGTATCACCCTTGCCACCACCTTCCCTTTGTCCCTGTGAAACTGATTTCAGACATCTGGCTTCCAGAACAGCAAGATATTAAGTCTGCCTTGCTTTAAGACAAGTTTGGGTTGATTTGTAGCAGTGGCAATAGAAAACTAACACAGTAGTTTTTGGTATGCTGTTCTATCTGTGTTTTCCATTTGCAGTTTATAAACTTTTAGTCAATTGTATTTGCCTTGAAAATTATTCATTTCATCTCTGCTTTTGTATTATTTATTAGCATTAGGCTTTGAAAGTTGTAAGATTCAAAATGGAGTCACTTATGTCAAAACTGGCAGATGGAGGCTGGGGAAGGCCATGAAGTGGGAGTCTCATGAACTATTTGCCTGATAACAGGAACTATCACGAGGCATTTTCCCAAATCGCAGCTCACCACCTGAGTCACAACAGGACAGCCAGCCACGTAGACAAGAACACTTGCATGACACACTGTCTCACGAGTGCAATGCAAAGCTACGAAGCCCTAACCCTAACCGTAGGATAACAGGCTCGCCCAGCGACTGCTCACACTCACCAGTCAGCACTTGCCAGCCCTTGTAAATCACTGCCAGCACCGATGAACTTTCTTTCCAAACAATTTGGGTGATCTCTTCTTTCCCCAATAAACCCTAACCTTTTCCTTTGTCCTCTCCACCTACTACAGACCACCCTGATCTGGATGGATGTCCTAGATTGCAATCCCACTTGTGTATTGTCCTAACTACAACCTTTTTACTTAGGGATTTATCTGTGTCTACTTTTATGTTGACAGAGCTTTCCTAGATAATTGTTCTGTGATTTTTACCTCATTCCTTTGTCCTTCTTCTGCTGCTGAAGGTTGAACTCCCCAGTATGCCCACAGATCTGCTAGAGCCAAACCTGGGGCACCCCAAATCCAAGTAGCTTCTGAGCTGTCATTGCAGCTTTCGGCTTCTGCTCTCCTGCTTTCCAGGCTTCCTTGTACTGAGCCTAGGGCTGCCATTGCTTGTGACTTTCAGCTTGCTGCATGTGCACTTGACCCAGAGAAGCCACATCAAAGGCTCATCTACTCACCATGCCACAAGAAGTCACCAAACACTGCGCTCTTTCCATTTCTGGTTTTGATGTTTCTCTACTTTGCATCACTGTATATATACTGGCTAAGACCAGTGCTCGATAGGAGCATCTGAGCTGAAACACAGCTCTACCTCCAGGTACTTCTGTGACTCGGTAAGCTAGTCACCTCGTCATGCCTATGTTTCCTCAGCTGTAACTGAAAATAGAAATAGTATCCACCTCATCTGGATGGAGAAGATGCAAAAAGATTTGTAAAGTGCTTTGCATAGTTTCTGACTCACAAGAGTTTATTACATTTCTGGT
The DNA here is from genome assembly GCA_004027715.1 of Plecturocebus donacophilus. NCBI lineage: Eukaryota > Metazoa > Chordata > Mammalia > Primates > Pitheciidae > Plecturocebus > Plecturocebus donacophilus. The sequence continues at coordinate 47,384 of PVKP010009697.1, forward strand.
AAAATCATCGCTGCCATTGAGATGAAATGCTTTGCCCATTGAATGCCAAGCTTCTAAGGCAGAAAGTTCCGCACATCCTTGGTGTTCAAAGTCAGCCCATGCTCCTAGTCCTGCCTGCATCCTCGTGGTGGTTGCCCTCGCCTTTGCCTTCTCTTTCAAGGTCCAGGATCTGTCCCCTCTGTCTGGACACCTCAGCACTGTCCTACTGGTCACTCAGAATCTGACTCCAGATACGTGCCTTCCCTTCCAGTCCACTTCAGTTTTTCCTGTGAACCTATGCCTGGTCCCGCTCCCCGGAGGTAGCCCTCAATGTTCCAGGGACAATTGCCAAGCCTGAGGTATGGTCCCAGTCTTATGGGGATGGCAGCTGTCAGCCACCTGCCCTCTATAACAGCACCAATGCTTCCTAAACATCCAAACTGGCACCTGACTTGTCCTCCCAAATTCACCAACAAGCTGTTGGTCACAGTGGAAGACTGGCTAATTCATCTCCTGGTTTTTCTGATACTCAAACTATTCTTGTTTCTGAACTAACCATTCTGTTTCCCATTGTTCATCAAAACCTTCATCCTTCGTTCTCTGAAACCTCTTCCTGATCATGCACAACCATCACTACCCTGACTCCAGCCTCTGGGGGCCCCAGGCTTTGAGGGTCACCCAATGTGCTCATTCCCTTAAATGTATCAAAGTAAATTTTCAATTTATCTCTCTCCTAATGTATATGAAAGTAAGTATTAATTTGTATATATATATTTTTTTGACTACCAGTGTTAATCCCAAAGAAGCCTGATAACATCTATTTTTCACCTTGACCTGCAGGATTTTTCTGTGCCCCATCCTCCACTTCTCTCAACCATCTTTAATACGAGTCCATATATTCTGTTGTGTTCTTCAGCATGGATACACATAGAAGAAACTCAATGGACTTTTAGGGAATCTAAACACTTTTTCTTTCCATGTGTCTGCTAATATTATACAGCAATCTACTTTCATAAGCTGGAGAAAAGAATGAAACTGCCATTCATATCATTTTAACTTATTTGATTGTTTCAACAACTTTTTAATTCATTATACCGTGGCCCAGATGCTGCTTGTGAAGGAAGTGGGGAACTTGGCTTGTTTGCTCACTCAAGAAATGAGAAAGCAGAGAAGCAAAGATGAAGGTCTCCCCAGAGCAGAGGGTCTCTGCCTTTGCTGGGTGCCACTTACACTTTCAGCTCAATTTTACTTAAAAAACATCCTATTTGGCATTAAATTACAATTTCTTTAGCTTCTCAGGCTATATTTATATCATGATCTACTATAATGTGCTATAATACTATAATATAATGCCATAAAATGACTATGTTATAAAACTACATTGTAATATTTTATATTACTAGTATACTGAAGATAGATCAATCTGAGCTTTGACTCACATGTAAATTCCATGAACACATCACTCTGATCTGTCATGCTTTTCAGACTGAGATCAAATTTTCAGTTTTGTTTTTAATTCTTTATCAATTGATTGGGTTTATATTTCTTTAAGCTTCAAAAATAAAATAGAAACCATACCAAACTCCAAAGCAGCCTTTCCAGTGTGCTTATTCAGTGTGAATGTCAACTCCAGAAATTCATACAACATTCATTCAGCTAGGTCCTAACTGCTACCCTGGAATCCAAGGAGGCCCTGTGATCAGCTACCTAAGGGCCCTCTGTTTTGTGAGCTGGTTTGTAACATGCCTGCTTTCAGGATGCCAAGTTTTCAGCTCATTTTAGGATTTCAGAAGGCACTGTTTTGTGTCAGGGTTGAAGTGTGAATGCCAAGGCAGTTCTTTTTTCTCTTGTCTTTATTCCACACTTCATTAATACTTCCGTGCATTGAGCACTCAATGCTGCATCACTGCAATGGGCAGCATTTCTGAAAGTCATAAAAATGAACTACTGATACAGACTTTTAAATAAGCTTTTCCAAGTCTAAAAATAATATAAGCACTATGAAAAATTATTAAAAAAGAACTTGAAAATCACAGAAAGTTGAAACAGACACAGGGAACAATGAATATATTAAGTCCATTCTTGCTCTCTCCCCCTCTTGAAAAAGAGATATAGATATGAGCATAGATATAAAATTAAATCTACAATTAACTTCTTTCTACTTGACTGACTTATGGCAAATCTTCAAAGCACTGTCTCCTAATAATTTGAAAAATACCCTCCCTTCTCCCTCCCCACCAAAAAACCGCTTGTTCTAAAATTCATTATTATAACCAAATTATTTAACTGCAATTATAAATGGTTTGCTTAGAACAGCTATTTTTCTTCTGCTATACTCAAACATATTTTATTTTATTGGTTACCTTTTTCCTTTTATTTTATAAAGTTTTCATCCATTTTATTTTCAAACTTCAAAATATCTACTTTCATAGAAGTCTTTTTTATTCTTATTAACTTTAATAATCTTCAAATTCTAAGTCCATATTTTCTAAACAGCAGCACAGGACAATAAGTGAAAGAATCATTGCTTATTAATTCCATTATCTTATATGAATGCTATACATTTCAATCTATTAAAAGATACTCTACACAGTAAATGTATTATGTTACATATAAGACTATTCTGGAGTGGTTTTTTTTCCTGTGGATATTAGATGGGCTGTTTGAAAATATGCCTTACAATAAACCAAGATAAAATTCTAAATTGTTTATAGTGTCTCTTTTTGCATAATAGTCAGAGAACTGTTTGTAAAATTTAATCTCCCTTGTCAAGGAGCAGAGTAGCTTTCATATTCAAAGACTTTCTTACATTCTAACACATTGCAATGAAGAAATAGGAGTCTGAGATGACGGGGCAGCTTGGGCAGCCCCTAGGAAGAGAGCATTGCCCTCAGGGAATTGCAGGGAATTCAGTAAGCCTGGAGCCACCACGGGGTGGGTGAACCAAAAGCCGTAAGCCTGGCCTCACTAGGGGAGATTTTCCATTTGGTGTCTGTGACCCACACTCATCTCTACCTCCATGCTACCCCCCAAAATCACCACACATCATCCTTCCAATTCAGGGATTATATGCTCCTAAACGTGGATCTTTTTTTTAACCTTTATTTTAGGTTTTGGGGTATATGTGGAGGTTTGCTACATAGATAAACACATGTCACAGGGGTTTCTTTTCCATATTATTTTATCTCGAAGGTATTAAGCTGGGTACCCAATAGTTATGTTTTCTGCTTCTCTCCCTCCTCCCACCCTCCCTCCTCAAGTAGATCAGAGTGTCTTTTGTTTTCTTGTGTTCATAAGTTCTTATCATTTAGCTCTCACTTTTAAGTGATAACATAAGGTATTTGGTTTTCTGTCCCTGCATTAGTTTGTTTAGGATAATGGCCTCCAGCTCTATTCATGTTACTGTGAAAGACACGATCTTGTTCTTTTTCACAGCTGCACAATTTACCATGGTTTTTGTGTACCACATTTTCTTTATACAATCAGCCATTGGTGAACATTTAGGTTGATTCCATGTCTTTGCTATTGTTATTAGTGCTGCAGTGAATAGTCACGTGCATGTGTCTTTAAGGTGGAATGCTTTATACTTCTCTGGGTGTATACCTAGTAATGGGATTGCTGAGTTGAACGGTAGTTCTGCTTTCACCCCTTTGAGGAATCACCATACTGCTTTCTATAATAGTTGAAGTAACTTATACTCCTACAGTGTATACGTGTTCTCTTTTCTCTGCAACTTTGCCAACATCTGTTGTTTTTGAATTTTTAATAATAACCATTCTGACTGATATGAGGCAGTATCTCAATGTGGTTTTGATTTGCATTTCTCTAATGATCAGTGATAGGTTTTTTTCATCTGCTTGTTGACTGCATATATGTATTCTTTTGAGAAGTGTCAGATCATGTCTTTTGCCCTCTTTTTAATGGGGTTGTTTGTAAATTTACTTAAGTTACTTATAGATCCTGGATATTCAACCTGTGTCAGACACATAGTTTGCAAATATTTTATCCCATTTTGTAGGTGTGTTTACTCTGATGATAGTTTATTTTGCTGTGCAGAAGCTCTTTAGTTTAATTAGATCCTGCCTGTCAAATGTGCTTTTGTTGTGATTGAGTTTGGTGTCTTTGTCATGAAATCTTTGTTTGTTTCTATGTCCAAGATGGTATTACCTCAGTTGTCCTCCAGGGTTTTAATCATTCTGGGTTTTACATTTGAGTATTTAATTAATCTTGAGTGGATTTTTGTATATGGTGTAAGGAAGGGGTTCAGCTTCAATCTTCTGCATACAGCTAGTCAGTTACCCCAGCACTGATTATTGAATAGGGATTCTTTTCCTCATTGCTTCTTTTGGTCAGTTTGGTCGAAGATCAGATAGTTGTAGATGTACAGCCTTTTTCCTGGGCTCTCTATTGTGTTCCACTGGTCTACGTGCCTAGTTTTGTACCAATACCATGCTGCTTTTGTTACTGCAGCATTGTAGTAGAGTTTGAAATCAGAAAATGTGGTGCCTCCAGCTTTGTTCCTCTTGCTTAGGATTGCCTTGGCTATTCAAGCTCTTTTTTGATTCCACATAAATTTTAAAATAGCTTTATCTAGTTCTGTGAAGAATGTCACTGAAAGTTTGATAAAAATGTCATTGAATCTGTAAATTTCTTTGGGCTGTCTGGCTATTTTAATGATATTGATTCTTTCTATCCATGAGCATGAGGAGTTTTTCTATTGTTGATATAGAATCATACCATCTGCAAAAAGAGGTAGTTTGACTTCCTCACTTCCTACTTGGATTCTTTTTATTTCTCTCTCTTGCCTGATGGCTCTGGCTAGGACTTCCAATATTATGTTGAATAGAGTGAAAGAGAGCATCCTTGTCTTGTGCCGGTTTTCAAGAAGAATGCTTCCAGCTTTTGCCCATTCAGTATAATGTTGGCTATGGGTTTGTCAGAGATGACACTCATTATTTTGAGGTATATTTCTTCAGAATCTAGTTTACTGAGAGTTTCTAATATAGAGGCATGTTAAATTTTATCAAAAGCCTTTTCTGTGTCTATTGAGATAATCATATGGCTTTTATCTTTAGTTCTGTTTATGGAATGAATCACATTTATTGATTTGCATATGTTGAAACAACCCTGCATCCCAGAAATAAAGCCTACTGAATCATGGTTGATTAGCTTCTTGATGTGCTGCAGGATTTGGTTTGCAAGTATTTTGCTGAGACTTTTTGCATCAATATTCATCAAAGATGTTGGCCTGAAGTCTTCTTTTTTTTGTTGTGTCCTTTCCAGGTTTTGGTATCGCGATGATGCTGGCCTCATACAATGATTTGAGGAGGAGTCTTTCCTCCTCAATTTTTTGGAATAGTTTCTGTAGGAATGGTACAGCTCTTCTTTGTACATCTGATAGAATTCAGCTGAGAACCAATCAGGTTCTGAGCTTTTTTTAATTGGTAGACTATTACTGATTCAACTTTGGAGCTTGTTATTAGTCTGTTCAGGGAATCAGTTTCTTCCTGGTTCAGTCTTGAAAGGGTGTGTATGTCCAGGAATTTAGCCATCTCTTCTAGTTTGTGTATATAGAGGTGCTCATAGGAGTTTCTGATGATGATTTTTACTTCTGTGGGCCTAGTGATAACATTCCCTTCATCATTTCCAATTGTTCATTTTGATTTTCTCTCTTTTTTTCTTTATTTATCTACCTAGTAGCCTATTTTATTATTTTCAAAAAATCAACTTCTGGATTCCTTGATGTTTTGCATGTTTTTTTTGTATCTCAATTTCCTTCAGTTCTTCTCTGATTTTTCTTATTTCTCATCCTCTGCTACCTTTTGGGTTGCTTTGCTCTTGCTTCTTGAATTCTTTCAGTTTTGAAGTTAGGTTGCTAATTTGGATCATTCTAATTTTTTGATATGGGTGTTTTGCCATGAATTTCCCTCTTAACTCTGCTGCAGCAGTGTCACAGAGACTCTGGTGTGTTGTTCTCATTATTTTCAAATAATTTATTGATTTCTAACTTACTTTTATTATTTACCCAAAAGCCATTCAGGAGTATGTTTAATTTCCATGTAATTGCATGGTTTTAAGTGACTTTCATTGTCTTGGCTTCTATTTTTCTTGTGTCATGGTGCAAAAGTGTGTTTGGTATGATTTCAATTGTAAATGTGGATCTTGCTCATGACCGGCAATGCTCATACAGGTCATCTAGCCTGGAGTGGAGAAGTGCCTTACTAAAATGTTCTATGCATTTTAAACAAACAACATCTTTATAAGCAAGGAGTATGGATATGGAAGGAGACATAAGAGTGAGATTAAGGGATGAAGACCACAAGACATTCTGCAGTTCTGAAAAGAGGGTCTTTGTGTGAAGGGATGAGAACAATGGAATCCACCTTTCTGAGAAACAAATGAGCTGTGGCCATTGTACTCCTCAAAATGCAATACACACTCACACACCAGACCATACACTCTCTCTCTCACACACACACCCCTACACATACACATGAAGAATTTATTTTAATTTTATAGTATGTAGGTGCCTTTCAGAGACAAGGTTCGGGATCCTTACCCAAAGGAAAAACCTCTTCCAGCAACTGCATTACTGATCTACCACACCCACTCTGGATAGCATAGAAGAGAGAGAGAGAGAGAAAGACAGAGACAGCAAAGAGGCAATATTATCTGAGGGAATAGTGGAACTATAACAAAAGATATCACACTGTGTCATCAGAGCCCTGGAAGAATAGCTGCAAGATGAAGATGATAAAAAGCTTGCAAGAAAATAGTGGCTGAAAACTTCTCAAATTTGAGAAAAGCCATTTAAGGGGTTGAGAAAATCCTAAATAGATTCACCTTAAAGAAATTCACACCAAGACACAGCCTAATTAAAACTAAAGACAAAAAGATTTCTCGAAAACAAGACAAAACTCTTGAAATAAAAAGAAAGGTACTTTATTTATAGGAACATACACAGCAACCTGATTATTGTAATTAACATAATTCTCCAGAGAATTATGCTAAGGAAAAAGACTGTCCCTAAGAGTTACATGGATACAATTCCATTTTTATCACATTCTTGACATAACAAAATTATAAAACTGGAGAACAAATTAGTTGTTGCTTATGTTTCAAAAGGGAGAGCGGATTGGGAGAAAGTTTGTTGTGGTTATAAAAATACAAAATGAAAAAATCTCTGTGGTGATGGAAATACTCTAATATTTTAACTGTATCAATGTCAGTATTCTGGTTATTGATATTATATGATAATTTTTCAAGATGCTATCATTGGGGGAAACCTGGTAAAGAGTCATAGTATCTATATTATTTCTTACTACTGCATTTGAATCTACGTTTATCTCAAAATAAAATGATTAATTTAAAAAATAAATACGTTTGACATGTTCAAATGGACCAGGTTAAGTAGTTTTTCCTCTTTAAAGAGCTTTCTTTGTTTTACTGGATGCTATTGTTTTACTCTCTTCTGCGTAAGGACTAAGTTTTCAGAAGCGTGGAATAAAACAGAAGTTTCTGTTGAGATAAATTTATGTCAAAACTTCCCCCTACAATAGCTTTAGACACATGCAATCTTTTGTGGCCACTTACATTTTGCATCCATTTTTCTTGTATTGATTTTCTGTGTTTTGCACAAAGGTCTAATAAATCAATCAGCTTAAAATAAATGCATATCATTGGAAATTATAAGTAAAATTAAAAGGCAGTGGAGGATACTTCCATAGAGTAAACTTGTATTTGTTCAGGAGTAGCCCCACTTAAATTTTTTTTTGATTCACTGACAAAAATCTGAGAAAGTTATAACTAGAAGCTGTAGCAAAAAATGGGATACTTAAGGGGGTGATGTATCATTTCTTATTCACACAGGCATTCCTTAAATTTACATCGTGATTTTGAGTTAGACCCTGAAACACGGTCTAATTGATCAGCATGTTAAAGTAAAGCCTTCAAACCAAGGTTTGAAAGAGCAGTGTCTTGAATGTCACAGAACACATGGTGGGTTGGGAATGGATGCTCTGTGTTTGGAAATCACACGACTGTTCTACCTAGTTTGAAATTTACTAAAGGTTATTTGTTTCTAAATATAAAATTTAAAAAATGATATAAAAACACTCAAAGGTGACTTTAAATTTTTATTTGATACGCAACTGGGATACTGAAACTTAAAATTTAATGACTATTTATTTTAACTGTGGTTCTTCCAAACCGGTTTTACTACATACACCCTTCAGCAATATTCACAGTGATATTTTATGGGCTACAGGTTTTAAGTCTATACTATACTACTGGTTTTACACAATTAAAGTACCACTTTTATCAAGAAATATTTTAATGTATTTGAACAATATCTAATGAATTACTTAGCAGTTGGAATATTATTTTTCTCCAAATAGATTTTCCACTATGCATATATTACATCTTTAAATTTATATGTTACTCCTCTGAATTTTACTATATTAATAAATGATAGCAGGAAGAGCTATGGAGTTTGCTTTATTTCTTTAGTTGTTCACTGCTTTCCAGTTGAGAACTTGGTTGTGTTACTAGCACTACTGGAAGTGATGTATATTTGATATTTCAACGAGCTGTTGGACTGCTTTTGTTTTGTTTACCAACTAAGTCTACTAGGCTGTATTTGCATGACATCTCTCATTTGCTTGAATTTATTTATTAATTTTTGTTTACTTCCTCTTACACGCCATTACTTGAGAAAATGTGAAGTATCTTGTAGTGTACCTCTGCCCATCAGAATGTCATTATCTTTTTTCTATCAGGTTTATGGTACTATTTTGATAAAAACAAAGGTCTGGGTAGAGCAATTTTATCTATTTTAACTAAATTTTATTTATTCACTGTCTTTCTCAATTGTAAAAGTTCTCTGTGAATACTGAAATGCATCTCTCATTCATTGTGCCTCCTGGAAAACCATCCTGAACACTGGATTTGTTGATGTTTCATGCACTAACTTTACACATTTTTCATGTCTGTTGGAATCATCTGGATCAAAATGTAGAGCTTTTCAGGAGCAAGGACTTCCAATTAGGGTTTAATAACTGAAGAACATTGTTAATGTTCTGAAGAAAAATGATAAATATGATGTACTTTAACATCATACATTGATTGAAATAAAGAATCTGACTCTAATTTGTATGTTTGGCTATTCACAGCTTAAGTTCCACCCTTCTTTCTCCCCCTTTTTCCTCATATCTGTCAAAGCCAATAAAAAGCTTAAGCGCTCTTTTCTTTAACGTGGAAAGTTCAAACTAGCAATCTCCACCCACAAGCAGGAGCCCTCAAACTACCCCAACCCCAAGCACAGCTTAGGCCCACCTGGCTCTCTCAAGTCATATTTGGACCTGCCTGGCAGTCTGTCCTGATTCCCCCAAAAAGCCTCATTATTTGAGTAATAATACTTTTTTATGTCCGTGTGTGTGTGTGTGTGTGTGTGTGTGTGTGTGTGTGTGTGTGTGTTCATTTTCTCAACATTTGAATGACATTTTGAATTGAGGGCTTCATCCTGCCTTTCTGAAATGCCTACAGCATTTATCATGTACTATAATATCTATAATTTATGAAGATATCATAAAACATCAGAAAATTATACAAACTACTATATACACTTTAAAGTATATTATAAATCATCCATCTGTTGCTCAACATTAGTTAAGAGGAAAATTTTTATTTGGTGTATGCACTTTTTATCACTTCTGGGTGAGACCTGTTTTAAAGACGATGGTCTGCATTTTTTATTATTATCTAACAAGCTTGGCAAACTCACATCAATTTCTGAGAGTTCTGGTGTTTCTCTTGTCATTAGTTTCTTTGTTGCTTCATGCTCTTCTTTGTTGATCTTGAGTCTTGAATGCACCCGCACTGATCACCAGACTTGGTGGCTGTTCTTTGTCTTCTACTGAGTGTAAATTACTAAACCCACAGACGACACTAAGTATCACTTATTATCACACAAGTCCAGCTTCAGTGGACAGGAGGCGAGTCACTGAATATTAGAAACAAAAATTATCGCTGATCTGCAAACTTTCCCCTACTCCTCTATTTCTACAGACTATTCAAACCCAATTCCTTTTGTAACTATGAACCCTTGGTCCTTATTCATTAAGCATAAGTTTACTAAAGATGAAATTAAATAAATGTATGTTCTATCATTTCTAGATGCCTCTCCTTAGCACCCTTCTCTGAAACAGACGGAGAAAGGTGGAAGTGACATGGTTTAGCTAACACTTTAGTGTCGTCTCTATCAGGATGAGAATTTCATGTTAGATTCACCCTGGGTACTTGAGTGCAGCTGATCATAAGAGACTTGTGTGCTTAATCATTATAAAGTAGGGATAAACTATAAGGGACATGTGCATAGTAAGAATTTAAATAATAACTTATTGGTGATATTATATTTCAGGTTACTTAATCCAAACCTGCATAAAACCCTCCTAAATCTCTCTATCATATGTAGGCCACAGAAATTTTACCCTATCTCACTAGTTATGAGGAAAACGTGTCTGGGCTTTTGTTTTTAAATGTATTGCAAGTGGGACAGAGCAACTCACGTCTGTAATATCAGCAATTTAGAAGGCTGAGGTGGGTGGGTTTCTTGAACCCAGGAGTTTGAGACCAGCTAGAGCAACATAGTGAAACCCTTTCTCTCCAAATAATACAAAAATTAGCTGGGATTGGTGACAGGTGCTGGTAGTCCCAGCTACTTAGGGGGCTGAGAAAGGAGGGTCTCTTGAGCCTGGAAGGTCGAGGCTGCAGTAAGCCATATCTGCACCACTGCACACCAGTCTGGGAGACAGAGTGAGACCCTGTGTCAAATAAAAATATATGTTTAACTTTGAAGCAGAAAATGAGAAAATTAAGGAACCAATATATTATTCTAAAATGTCAAATATACTCTGGACATAATATATCACGTTTGTGTTGGTAACAGTAATTTTGAAGAGTGTACTGAATATCTTAAAAGAAAATGCTCTGACATAGTAGATAAATTTCAGAACTGTTCGTCTTTCTAATCTAACTGGAAGGGGAAAGGCCCAGGATTGACCTCTGTTTTCTATGAATATATATCTTCATACCCTACTTAAAGATATTGCTAGAAATCAAGTCAATGTACTTTATTATGAAGGAAAGGAGGCAAGTCTTTAGGAAGACATCATAAAATATGTGGCACATTCAAGAAAGCAAATGTGAAAGGACCATTGACTAAATTATTTAAGCTCTGGTTGAAGAGTAATAGTCTATATCCTCATTTAAATCAGAAATGCTATGATTGGGATTAGACTTATTTATTACAGGATTAAAGTTGATTCTTACCAATCCATTAATTTTACTGTAATATGGCATAACTTGTGCACTTGAAGAATGTGATTGCTGGATAAATCTGTGACGAATAACAGTGGCCCTCCATTTGGCAAAGTGCACTTTAGCTCAATATTGAAGAGAAAGTCTTAGTTCCATCCTTGGTGTGAACTCAGGAACATCTTTCTTTCCCACGGAAGAAAGACTCACATCTGTTCAGAAGCAGTCATCCTCAATTGAGAACTCAATCTTGCCCATGCGTGTTTGTACCACAAATCGGGTAACTTAGAAACGACATGTATTCTTGTGCAGTTCAGGAGGCTGTAAGTCAGAGATGGAGGTATAGGCAGGGTAGGTTCCCTCTGCGGGCTATGAGGTAAGGTGTGGCTCCAGCCTCTTTCCTAGGCTTGTTGATGGTCATCTCCTCTTGTCTGTTCATAATTTTCCCTCTACAAACTTCCATCTCTGTCTAAATTTCTCCTTCTTAGAAGGACACCTAAGATATCAGATTAGCATCTACTTTAATGACTTCATCTTACCCTATTGCCCTCTGTAAAAACTCTTATTCTGTTATCATACTCCTACAAAGAACTACCTGAGACTTGGTAATTTATAAAAGAAAGAGGTTTAATTGACTCATAGTTCCGCATAGCTGAGGAGGCTTCAGGAAGCTGATAATCGTGGCAGAAGGGAAAGCAAACACTCCTTCTTCATATGGCAGCAGGAGAGAACAATGCCGAGTTAAGTCGGGGAAAGCTCCACTATAAAACCATCAGATCTTGTAAGCACTCACTCACTATTATGAGAAGAGCATGGCACCACCCTCATCACTACCTATGAGGTCCTTTTGCCAAAATGTGGGGATTATAATTTGGATTACAATTCAAGATGAGATTTGGGTGGGACACAGAGACAGATCATATCAGACCCCATACGTAAATAAGGTCACATTAACAGGTGCTGGGGTTAGAATTTTAACATAAATATTAAGAAAAACAATAAAACTCATATCAGTGTCCACAGACATCTCCCTTTTCTGAAGAGAGATGGATATGACTGCCTATACAAAACCAAACAGCGGGTTTTCATGCCTTAACCACATCTATAGTAGGAAGAGAAGTGGGGTTCTGTTTTGTGGACTTTCTAGCTCACAGAAATTTCAACTTATTTAAAATTGGCTTGCTATTTGGAAGATTCATTCTCAATCCTGTGTCTGCACGTGGCCCTATGATACAGTCATACCTCATTGATTAAGGGGCAGACACCTATTCCAAACCAAAGTAACCAGATTCTCTCACTCAGGAATTTTGATTTTTGAACTGAAAATAAGAGACTGGGAACTGTTGGAACCAAATTACATTACAAGTAGTATTCTAGCAAGAAGTCTTGTAGTACCCTTAAAATTGTGTCATAATCACCATCATATATTCCAATGGTTCAACCTTCCTTGCATTCCATTACATATGCTAATATTTTCAGAGATTTCCTGTTTTTTTCTCATTTGTCAGAGCTCTTTTTTGTTATCACTATTCAAATATCATCTGCCTATAGAGTATCAAATTTCCCAGTCACATAGGTGTTTTAAAGAAAATTTTCTCCTCATTTCCAGGACAAATAAGTAAGGAATCCTGGTAAATTCTGCCATGACAGCACCCATTATTTCTTTCCACAGTGGTTGGTCTCTCAAGGTTATAAACTGTCTTGAGGATTAGTGTATGGCTTCACTGGGTAGCAAAGGATAGGGGCTCAATGGCATAATGGTATATTCTAAGGCAATCATTGACTAGGAAGATGGTGAAGCAGTAACTACCAAAAATAATAAGGTAAGAAAACACAGGACTTCCAGGACAGAATGAAATAGCGAGTGACATGTGAAAATGTCTACTGGTCCCTTTGTGACTGTGTGTGAACATATTTTCCTGGTCAAATTTTGCAAGTGATTTGCAGCTCTCTCATATTCTTAGGGCTCACCTTTTAAGACAAAACATGAATCTGATAACTATACAAAGTATCTGATATCAGGAAGGTGAGACTTGAGGAGGCATTCCATGCTGTCAGGAAATGAACTACGAAGAATGCCACGCCTTCCCTTTGCCTGTCTGTCTATGCTGGGCCAGTGGCAAAAATCACAATCTTTCACTTGTGAAAGACCTTAGCTCCAGGGACCAATGAAGCTGTAACTTACTTGCAGTTGGCTGAGGAGGGAGAGAGGGGATATTTATTCTCACATAGACTATTGGCTTTCAATGATTTTGCACACATATACCCAAAAGAAATTTGAATCCTACTCACACCATTTTAAGCTGATATCTAAAACATTTTATGCATTTCAATGGTTTAACATATAGCAAATAGTAATATTTAAAAACAAAATGACAAGCTATATTTAAATTTATTTAATAAAATCCAAACATCATTTTGATGTGATACTCATTTTAAAAAGGTATAAAATGTTCTTTGACATCTCAGTGATTGATACCCTTGGTTTTCCACCTTAAACAAATCCATTACACATGTTTTTCATAAGTTTTATTAAAAAATATTTATAATTGAGTATCTTAGAGATCATCTTACCAAAGTGTATATATGTTTAATATCCATAAAAAAATTATATATGTAAATGCAATTTTTTATTTTTCATACTATCTCTGAGTAGAAGACGCTATGAATTAAAATTTCACAAATAGTAATAGTACACAATTATTAAAAACAATAAAATACATGTAAAATTTTTATAAATTTTAATTGAAAAAAAAATATTTTTATTTATATTTCAATAAGTTGAGGTGAACAGGTGGTGTTTGGTTTCATGGAAAATTTCTTTAGTGGTGATTTCTGAGATTTTGGTGCACCCATCACCTGAGCAGTATACACTGTATCCCATGTGTAGTCTTTTATTTCTTGCCCCTCCTATACCCTTCCCTCTGAGTCCCCAAAATCTATTATATCATTCTTATACCTTTATGTCCTCATAGCTTAGCTCTCACTTATACCTGAGAGCATACAATGCTTGGTTTTCCATTACTGAGTTACTTCACTTACAATCATTGTCTCCAACTCCACAACTCCATCCATGTTGCTGTGAATGATATTATTCTGATCCTTTTATGGCTGAGCAGTATTCTTTCTATCTATCATCTATCTATCTATCTATCTATCATCTATCTATCTATCTATCTATCTATCATCGATCTTTCTCTCTCTACATATATAGATATATAATATTTTCTTTACACACTCATTGGTTGATAAGCATGTAGACTGGTTTTATATTTTTGCAATGGAGAATTGTGCTGCTATTAACATGTGTGTGCAAGTGTCTTTTTCATATAATGATTTTTTTCCCCTCAGGATAGATACTCAGTAGTGGGGTTTCTGGATCAAAAATTTATTTCTACTTTTAGTTCCTTAAGGAATAACTATACTGTTTTCCATAGTGGTTGCAGTAGTTTACATTCTCACTTGCAGCATAAAGTATTCCCTTTTTACTACATCTAACATCTGCTATTTTTAAATTATGGCCAGTCTTGCAGGAGAAAGGTGGTATCTCAAAAACAACAAACAAACAAACAAATCAATGAATAAGTAAACAAAGCCAGTCCCAAAAGATGTCATATTGTGTGACTCCATTTCTATGATGTTCTTAAAACAACGAAATTGCACATGTATAGAATAGGATAGTGGTTCCTAAGTGTGAGAAAGAGGCCAGGACAGGAAGAAGTGAGCATGGCTATCCACAAGCAGCCTGAGGGATTCTTGTGGGGTGGAAACATTCTGCCTCTTGATTGTGTCAATGTCAATGTTCTCCTTGGGATGCTGTTCTACAGTTTTGTCAGATGCTGCCTTTGCGTAACTTGGTAAAAGCTATATGGGATCTCTGTGCTATTCATTACAACTGCATGTAAATCAATAACTACATGATCTCAATATTCTAAAACATTAATTTTTTTTAAAAAAGATGACTAATTTATGGCTCTAAGTTCAATAGTTAGTACAACTTGACTTAATTATTCACTGAATTGCTTTAAATTATTAAGAAATATTGTTTTATTTGTCTCTCTCTGATTTTTATGAGTTCCATAAGACTTGTGTTCTTGCCAAAATTAAGTTTACAAAATTACCTAAATATTTCCAACCTGAGCAATTTTCTGTCATTTGCTAAAAATCCAGGATAAGCAGTAAATAACTATATATTTTAAAGTCAGTATTTGTGTACATATATAGTTGGATTAAATTAATGTATATATAATATCCCTGTTTTGGTAACTGGCATGAAATGCAGCAGATACTAGCACTACCTGTGTGATCGCTGGCTTGTATCTTATTTCAGACTGGCAGAGCCCGCCCATGCCCTGCTAGGAAAAGCAAGGTCTCACTTTGAATGACCCAACCCTGTCTTTCAGTCTGAATTGTCCTGAAATCCTGTAGCTGACCCAGATCAAAGGGTAGAAGTGTGAGGCTGTTGTGTTCACAGGAATAGCTACTGGAGAATGCAGTTGGCTCAGCCACACTCACACTTGAACTGCTCTGGAAGTGGTCTCGAGGGCCTATCAGCACAATTCTGTGTGGCCACATTTCCGTCATGCTCCTGTAACACAGTTGGGCACAGCTGCCTCCCCGGTCACCTCAGCCAGGCTTCTACCATGGCCATTGCTCCTTGTGTTAATCCAAGGGTCTTAGTGTAGACAGCCTATTTCCATAAGATACATTTATTTCAGAGACTTTGGCTTTCTCCTTGCTACTAGGTTTGCCACACAGCTTTCCTGATTTATTTTCAGATTTTTCTGTTTCAATTCTGCTTCTTTGAATTTATCATGATTCAAGGAAGAACTTCCTGAATAAGAATCTTCAAACAAGAGTTGGTGCCTGGATTCCTTACACAAAATGATCTACTTCCTTCTCAGCGCCTAACATGGCAAAGTAGGTAACTTGGAAAAGAGAAGCACTGATTTCTCACAGAATATCAAATCTGAAAAAGGAACGATGACTAGAGATGAATACATCTGGGTAACTTACTAGCCTTAATTTTGAAAAGTATACAGGGTTACTGTGGGACTCAAAATTCCAGGGAGGCAAATTGAACTTAAAAATATTCTTTGATTTACTCTATTCAACTCCTGCTTCTAAAAGAAATCATTCACGACTTTTTGCATAACTCAGGAGTCAAGCGTCAAAGTGACCTTGAACATCCCCACACAAAGGGCCCATTAATTAATTATTGTTTTAAAACTCAGCGATGAGACTGACTTCCAGAATGGTGGCATGAGGAACAGGATCAACTCCTTCTCTGCAGCAACCATTTAACTGAAGGAAAAGGTATAAACAAATGATTTCAGATCTTTAGAAATTGACCTAATTGTCTATTGCAAATGGAGAAACATTTATTCAAGATCATTTGCTAAATCTCTGGAGGAACAGCAAGAGTCTGCAGCACTTGAGCAACAATAGAATCCTTGCATACTTCCTCCCCACCCCAAGCTCTATCTCATGGAAACTACAGTGGGAGCCTGGATTAGTCTGTCCTTGCACAGCTATAAAGGGGAAATGTGGGGTTTCTGTTCCCACACAGAGTCCCCACTGGGGCATTGCCTAGTGGAGCCATGAGAAGAGGGCTATAGTTATCCAGACCCCAGAATGGTAGATCCACTGACAGATCCACCATTGGTAAATCCACCTGAGACTGGGTAATTTATAAAGAAAAGAGGTTGATCTGGCTCATGGGTCTGTGGGCTAAACTGGTTTCTATTTCTGGGGTGGGGTTCAGGAAACTTCTCACCATAGTGGAAGGTGAAGGAGAAGCCAGCACATCTTTACCTGGCCAGCAGGAGGTGAAGGAGGTGCTACACACTTTTAAATAAGCATCTCTCTGGAGAACTCTATCGCAAGAACAGCAAGGGGGCTGTTCACTCTAATGACTCAATCACCTCCCACCGGGCCCCTCCTCCAACACTGGGAATTACAATTCAACATGAGATTTGAGTGGTAAAACAGCTGAAACATATCATTCCACCCTGGCCTATCTCAAATCTCATGTCCTTCTCACATTTTAAAATATAATCTATATAATCATCCCTCTCAACAGTACTCAGAAATCAGCTCCTTCTAGCATTAAGTCAAAAGTCCAAGGCTCGGGCAGCTCCACCCCTGTGGCTCTTCAGGGTACAGCACCTGTGGCTGCTTTCACAGTCTGGTATGGAGTACCTGAGGCTTTTCCAGGCACATGGTGCAAGTTGTCAATGGATCTACCATTCTGGGGTCTGGATAACTTCAGCCCTCTTCTCCCGGCTCCACTAGGCAGTGCCCCAGTGGGGACTCTGTGTGGGAACTGAAACCCCACATGTCCCCTCCTCACTGCCTTAGTGGAGGTTCTCCATGAGGGCCCTCCACTACAGCAGACTTCTTTCTGGACATCCAGGTATTTCCATAAATCCTCTGAAATCTGACAGAAGCTCCCAAACCTCAACTCCTGCTCTCTTTACACCTTCAGGCTTAACACAACATGAATGCTTGGAAGCTTCCAGCTTTCACTCTGTGGAGCAGAGGCCTGAGACATACTTGGGGCCCTTTTAGCCACGGCTGGAATGGAGTGGCTGGGATGTAGGGTACCATGTCTTGAGGATGCACAGAGAAGCAGGGCCCTGGGCCTGACCCATGAAATCATTTTTCATCCGCAGCCTCCAGCCTTGTCATGGGAGGGGCTGTCATGAAAGTCTCTAAAATTTCTCGGAAGTATTTGCCCCATTGTCTCGGCTATTAACATTCAGCTCCTCTTTACTTATGCAAATTACTGCAGCTGGCTTGAATTTCTCCCCAGAAAATAAGTGCTTCTTTTCTACCACATGACCAGGTTGCAATTCTTTTATACTTATATCCTTTGCTTCCTTTTAAATATAAGTTCCAGTTTCAGGTTATTTCTTTGTTTATGCAAATGATTAGAGGCTTTTAGAAGCAGCCAGGCCATAACTTGAACACTTTGCTGCTCAGAAATTTCTCCTGTGAGATACCCTAAATCATCTTGTAACCAAGGGGTGTGGGAGTATTCCAAAGATGCTCCCAATTCCCTGATATGAGGTTCTTGGCCTCTCTTACCACAAAGAATGGAGAAAGGCTCCCCAGAGGCGCAGTGAGTTTGCTATTCAAATGAATACCATGGACGCAAAGAGTGTTGCAGAGATTGATTCATTAGACAGACAGAGAGAAAGAGAGACAGCTCCTACTCTGCTGTGAGAGAGGATCCAGAGAATAATTCCTTATAGGGAGGGAGCAGTGAAATTTTAACCCTTGAGCTATTCTCTCCCCATTCATGTTCTGGTCCAACGAGAGGAGTTCTTCCAAACTTCCTCTGGAGGGATTGATCTTTCACTCTGACACCAGATTGGCTGCTTGGTCCACAACAGAGCCCCTTCCTCCTAGAGCTTTCTGAGGGCTTTTTGGACAAAGAAGCCCACACGGATTTTTCCACCTAGCCCATGCACAAGAAACCCAGACAAAGAACTTTACATTTTGAAACCCTTTGGGTTCCCGCATGGAGGAGGTGGAGCTGGGAAACTCCTACATTTGAAACTCTGCCCCTCACAGAGCCGGGAAGAGTCCCTCAGGCCCCACTCTGAACAGAAAGTCCAACTGCTGTTGGGACATGGGCGTCAGTCACTCTTTAACTACTTTCTGCTGAATTGGGGCATAGAAGACACCATGCAGTTGAGGTTTCCTCCAGGGGGAAGTCTTCCAGGGGTGCAGGTTGATCCAGAGGTCCACAATAGAACTCATGAGCCAAGGATATTTGAGGTTTCATTTGCAGGACCATTTGTTGCCTTATGGCCTCAGTTCTTCTTCAAAGATCATGTGAAGAGAGAAAGAGAGACAGCTTTCACACTGCCATGCAAGGGGATCTAGAGAAGGATTCTGTATAAGGAGGGAGCAGTGAGATTTGAACCCTTGAGTTATTCCCTCCCCATTTGTGATCTCATCCAATGAGAGGAGTTTTTTCAAAGTTCCTCTGGAGTGATTGATCTTTGACTCTGATACTGGATTGGCTGCTTGGTCCACAACAGAGGCCCTTCCTCCGGGAGCTTTCCGTGGGCTTTTTGGACAAGCAAGGCCACCTGGATTTTTCCACCTAGCCTGCACACAGGAAATCTAGACAAAGAACTTTACATTTGAAACCTCTCTGTTTCCCAGATGGAGAGGGTGGGGCCGGGAAACCCCTGCATTTGAAACCTTGCCCCTTGCAGACCTGCAAGAGTCCCTCTGTTGTATTTTAGCGAGATAAGAAGATCAGCACCAAGACAAAAGTATGACGAATTGCAGGGTCTTTATTGCCGGCGACCATGGAGGACTCATGTCTCTCCAACCCGTGGTCCCGAGTTGAGGGAGAACTGGGCTTTTATGCTAAACATCACTTTTGGGGGGGAACTGGGGATCTTTGCAAGCAGGAAGTTTGTACAGAAGCCAAGGTCAGCAGTTAGAGACAGTGAAAACTCCCAATATCAGTAAGCAAGCAGATTGTACAGAAGCCAAGGCCAGCAGCTAGAGACAAGGGGCTTTCTTCTCAGGGTCCGTGTGACCCTGAGCGGCGAGTTCTTGAATTCCATTGAAATGAGGCTGGTGTCTGCACCTGGCATTGGCCTGATTAA
>PVKP010009698.1:0-67319 GCA_004027715.1 Plecturocebus donacophilus
TGTCCATGTGTTCTCATTGTTCAACACCCGCCTATGAGTGAGAACATGCGGTGTTTGATTTTGTGTTCTTGTGTCAGTTTGCTGAGAATGATGGTTTCCAGGTTCATCCATGTCCCTACAAAGGACACAAACTCATCGTTTTTGATGGCTGCATAATATTCCATGGTGTATATGTGCCACATTTTCCCTGTCCAGTCTAACACTGATGGTCAGCCATTATTCTTATTCATCATTTTGGCCATGATTTTTGTCTCATTCAGACTTTCTCCAGATCTGTCATACCCTGAACAGTCATTTACTTTGAGGATAATGTGACTTGAGTCCAACAGGGCATCCAAAACAGAGTCAACTTCTTCATACAAGTGATCTCAACATGGGGCCTCCTGGTTTGTTAAATATTGTGTTTCATTGAGAGTGGCTCTGTAAGTAATTAGAAGACAGCGACTCAAATCTAAAGCCCTTAACCCACGTGAACATTTGACCTCTCTTTGTTGACTCAAAAGGCTCTCGTGATTTGAATTGTATAATATTTTGTATTTCATCATCAGGTATCACTGTAAATCACCATAGAGATGGTATTTTCATTATCTGAAGTGTGTGAACACTTGGATTCTGTATGAATGAGGCTTTATTAGACTCATTCCATTGTATTATGAAAACCAGGAATGCAGCATTGTAAACCAAACTGCTCCTGATACTTAAAACTAAACAGAATCAGGTACCTTGTAGTCCACATCTTTCTTTCAGAAGATTTGGTTTTGTTCATTTCTGCATTCAGAAGGCCTCCTTGTAGGCTTGAATTAGAAAAAGAGTAGTAGAAATACGTTTTCATCTCTCCCTCTGGGCAGTGCTTTCGGAGATATTAAGAATGGTCAGATGAAAGGGAAAATAAGAACCAGCTGTAAACATGCCTGTTGGTTTGCTCAAAAGAGCAGCTTTGATTGTAGATGTCCTTTATGCTGAATGCTGTTCAGAATCATTCAAGGCCCCTGCTACTTGTCCACTCAGCCTGAAATAGCCAGTTCTTTCAGGCCCACTGCCCTTCCCATGCCCATCCATCCCCTAAAAAGATAATCAGGTCTTAAAAAAGAATTGAGAAGGCTAGAGGTTACTGCTATGTAGACCGACAGCCTATTGGTTGATTACTGCTTTTCGTATTTCAGCTGGCTGGCTGCTGGTCATTGAAGTTCAGCCTCCAGCCTCGCCAGAGTTTGCCTGAATGGAAAGGTCAGGCAGGATGGCAGCCACCTGCTTTGGTCAGGCCAGTGGTCGCGGTCTCACTGGTCTGCTCTCACGCTCCACCTTTCACCCAGCACTGAATCCAGCTGAGCAGAAAGGGAGCAGAATCCACCTTTCACCTAGTACTGAATCCAGCTGAGCAGAAAGCAGAGTCTTCTCTCCAGGCTGCTTAGGAAATGTTATCCTCAGGACAGATCAGGATGGGTTGAAATAGATTGGCCCATTTGTCTTTCCAGCACTGGGTAGGCAGGCAGGCACACAGACAGACAGACAGGGAAGGCCTGTGAGCCCCACACTCTGAGTCCCCGGCAGAGAGATCTGCTTCTTCCTTGGGAATTCCATCCCAGACAGACATTGTTTGCCGCTGCCTGGGATTATATTGCTTTCACACAGTGGAATTACATTCCGACAAAGAATCCCCCTGCTGTTTTACAGGCTCTGGGGGAGAGCAGATTCCAGTCATTTTTCCCTTAACCACACAGCAAGTGACTAATGCTCTCCTGTCGCTGGTCGATCGCTGGCAGGGGAACGTCAAGACAGGGAGAGCAGCCTGAAGGATGGAGGTGAAGACCACCGGGCTGGCGCATTTCTTTAATCTGTCAGACGTTTCCCTTTGCACACCCTCCTTCCTTTTTCTCTCTTGTTCTCATCCCAGCCACTCCCATTCAATTCCCTCTTTGTCTTCTCATTTCAGAATGGTGTGGTCCACCGGGACTTGAAGCTGGAAAATATACTGCTCGATGACAACTGCAATATTAAGGTAAAGCTCTCGCCTTGTTGATTGATATGCAGAGCCTGGGCCTTGCAGCCTTGTGGAGGCTTAACCCGCTCCAAGCCGCAGCCTGGAAATAAGGCAGCCACTTCCTACCCTGGCAGGCCGTGGGGAAGAGTCTCTTTGCTTGAGCTCTAAGTCTAGTTCAAACAATTAAATTCGACAAGCAGTTATTGATCTCCTGCAATACGCTGAATGTTGTTCTTCCTCCCTGGGTGAAATGAGATGACTAGGATACAGTGCTGTCCTCAGGAAGCTCATAGTCTAAAATCATCACCATAGCAATTTCATATGTATTTCATATTTTTGCCTGCCATCACTTAAATTCAATCTTTACAACAACTCTACAAGGGAGGCACTGTTATTTACATCATTTCACACATAGGGAAACTGAGGCACAGAAAAACTCAGTAATTTGCCTGAGGCAATCCAGTGGTAAGGAGTGGAGTTGGGATTTGAACCCATGTCGGTCTGATTCACGAGCGCAAATTCAAGTCATGTTGCTTGATTTGCTAGCAGGACCCTAAATTATTTTAGAGTCGAAACGCTTTTCCTGGCCACTTGTTTGTCACTCTCCACCCTGTCTCTTACTTCTCCCTCTCCACCTTCCCACCCCTGAAACCAGCCATGGCCCTGGGAAGCTGACCGAAATGGGGATGGTGCTTGCTGTTGGAAAATAGCAGGTGCTAGAGCTTACTCACACGGAGAGTATTATTGCTGGCTGCTGCTGGAGCTGGAGAAAGCTCTCCTGGCCTACAGGGTTCAAGTGCCTCCCAGGGAGCCCTCTGAATGTCCTTTTGACTACGTCTACAAAATAAGCAAATACAGTTTCAAAATAAACGGAGCTCGCTGCATGGGTTTCATTATGAAATGCCCTTAGTACTCCCAGCACCAGCAGGAGCCTTCCAATTGGCCACTGGTGACGTTAGTGGCTTATCCCTGGTCCCTGGACAAAGCATGGGAATGATTTTTTGTTGTTGCTGCTATCAGTGGAGGAGCGTGTGATGAGACTTGTTTCCTTGCTTGGAAGGATGGAGTTGCTCTGGATTTGGGATTCTGTGTACAGATCATGGCGTCAACCATTAGTCACCGTCATCCTTTGAGAGGCCCCTGGAAGCCGTGACCCAGTGACCTCTTGCTCTGGTTGACTATAGTTATATGTAGTTAATAGAATAAGGAGGAAATAGTTGGTCAAAGAAGTTCTGCATAGGAATAGGAAGTGGAATCTCAGGGTCTATTTCTGGCAAAGTGGTTGGATTATTCTAGAAGGAGCACTGGTTGTAGAGTTAGGAAATTCTAACTCTAAGGCCGTGTGGCTTACTCACTTCTTAATACTGGGAAAACCACTTAACCCTGTTTCCTCAGCTGTAAAATGGGGTAACAGTACTACCCACAGGCCTGCTTAGAGTACTGAATGAGATACTCTCTGTGTTTAGTTTTGTAAACTGCTAAACACTCGTGTGCAAATGAGTCAAAGTTAAAAGCAGTGGCTTTGGAGTTAGATATTGCAACACTGCCCCTTAGTAACGGGAATATTTGAGTAAGTTTCTTGATGATTTAGACTTTAGTTTCCTCATCTGTCAAGTAGGGATGCCAGTTCCTGTCTCTGGAGATTATTGTTTATTTGTTCATTTTTTTTCAATGAGTATTTTCTGAACAGTTACTGTGTGCAGTGCCCTGTGCCCAGTCCTGGGGAGTCAATAACAAAAGTGAAGATTTTAGACCATGCTACAGTCAAAGCAATTCATACTTAACTGTTACTATACTAGGAGCCTGCTTAAATGGCTGACCCTTGGAGAGGAAATTGAACCAGAAGTCAGCTGTTCTGAAGGTGCCTAGGTCCTGGGGAGTGGTGGTCAGGCCATGGCTGAAAAATTGGTCCTGGTTTGAGAGCCACATTTTTCTAAGGGTTTGTGTCAACCTTATTGACTTCCTCTCCAGATTCTTCCTGTCACCTGCCCCTAGAGCTCTCAAAATGAAATGTCGTCTTTACAAGGCCTGGAATGTGAGCCTCTTGCCTAGGGATTGGGTTCCATGGTGCAGTATGACCTCTTGGTCTCATGATGTATTCCCAGAAGTGATAAGACACATAGCTTTCTATGAAATCATAGAATTCCCTAATGGAGGAGAAGAATGATTAGAATTTGAAAGCAGTTGTGCAGGGAAACAGTGAGGCAGGAGCCTAGAAGAATGGCTTCATTTGTGTAAGCAAAAGAGCAATCATGTTGGGGCTGACGGTTCCCCTGCACCAAGTTCTTCAACCTAGGGTCCCTGTGCATGATGGAGGGAAAGAGCACACATGCCAAACAGTATTAGCAATTCAGGCTTACGCACATACTTTTCCTTAGGAATTTCTAATCCCGGCCTTTCCCAAGGTAAAGCATGAGTGCGCATGCACACACATATCCCAAAGAGAAACCAGATCGTCCCACGATCAACACTTTTAAATTCCTTTCCTCCTTGTTCAAGCAATCCTACTCAGATCTGAGAATCTAGATCTTCAAAAAACGTTGGGGGTCATTTTCCAACCCTTTGTTTTAATGATTATGACTCAGAAAGTCTAGATGGTAATGTCTATGATCACACAGTGGATCACTCTACACTAAATTATTGACTTTGCTTCCTCGGAGTGTAGACTGGTGCTTGGCACACAGTAGGTACTTCAAAATGGTTTGACTTTGGAATAAAGGAATGACGAGCCAGTATTAGAACTCCCATGTTTGACTTCCAGGCACATTACTTTTCATCATCTCCCACCCACTTCCAAGGTTTTAAAAAATGTGATTCAGCTGGTGTTGATTTGTCTTCTGGCTGTATATTTGCAACCCTTCCTGACTCAGCATTTTGCTGAGACATATTTAGAAAGGGCACTTGCTGACAAAGGCAGGCAGACATGGCCACAAGCTGGCCTCTGTGCTCAAGAGAGTCCCTGTCATCCGTGTCTGGACCTGGAAACAGATGAGCTACCAACCAACGGGACATGAGCAGCACGTTCCTCCCTTGGAGCCCCCTCTGGTGCCTCTCTAAATTGTGTGTCAGTTGTCCATGTTTCAAGGGTGGAGGACTTTGGCCTAGGAAGCCTATAGAAACGCTACTGGTTTAAACTTGTCACATGCCGCTGCAATGGTGGGGAGAGCCATGTAGCTCATTCCTCTCCCCTTCCCTGCCTGATGTTGATTTGCAAAGAGCACATCTGGCATTGGAAATTATTTATCTGGCCACTGCGAGAGGGTGTGGCTTCTAAAAATATTCACACAGTCGGTCAGCAGAAAGAATGAGTGCAATGTGCTGCTTTGGGTTGCATTCCATACTCTGGAAGCATGTCTACTAAAATAGACACCCAGCACAGCATTAATTTGTAATTAATAAAAAACGGGCCAGATTCACAGCCCACTCTCTGGGAGAATGGAATGCCGACAATTCCCATAGAAGGCTCCTGTAAAAATGTCTTACAATGAGAAGAGGTCCAGGCACCCAGGTCAGCCGACCTCCTCCAAGAGTGCTGGGAATCTGGTGAGCTCCCAGGGATCAGAGTAGAGGGGCATAGGGGAAATGGCCTGCTGCCTCTTATGACAATGGAAAGGCAGCTGCTGTGGATAAGAAAAGAAGCTTTGAATGACCAGGGCCAAAATGAGATAGAAACCTCTGAAGCTTAACAAGGCCAAGTGGGGCAGCTCAGAGTTGGCTTCTGGGCTTTGATAATATGAATGTGAGAGCTCTGGGCTCATGCATGAATTAATCAGTTCACGTGTTGTGTGTGTATATCCATGCATACCTGCATTCACTCATCCACTCCTGCATTGGAATTGAGCATGTCTTCTGGGCAGTATTTATTTGATCAGAAATATTCATTAAGTTCCTACTGTGTACTTGGACTTGTGCTGAGGATTTAATAGTGAACTAGATGGCCAAATTTCTGTCTTGGAACTCAGGATCTAACAATTGTTAAACTAGCAGTAATATTGAGCTATGAGGAGGATACCCAGCAGTCAGTGAAGAAGAGAAGGTACCTGCTCTAGTGGGCTTAAAATTCCAGTTGGGGACACAGCAATAAACAAGTAAACACATAATGTAATTGGCTGGCAGTGAAGAAAATCCATGAAGGGTGAGAATGAAGAATAGAGTTGCTCTTTTAGCTAGGGTGGTCACAGAAGGCCCTTGGTATAGGACTTGAATTCCTCTGATCCACCAAGCCGTCTCAGGCTTCTTGACCTTGGCATACGTGGTTCACACTGTCTGGAATGCTCTGCTAATTCCTTTTTGCCTGCTCCTTCTTTGGGGCTCTGCTTGAATGCCTCTTCTTCCACGAAGCCTTCCCTGATCCTCCTCCCTTGGCAGGGCCAAATGGCCCTGTGTAATGTGTTGTGGAAGTGCTGAGTGGGAAGTAGTGGGTTTGTCCAGCTGGATGGACCAGAAAGCCTTCATGGAGGAAGAGTGATTGAATTGGGTTTTGAGGGTTGGGTAGGAGTTTGTTAGTAAGGAACATGATGATGGCTTTTCAAGAGGAAGGAACAGCAAGCACAGGAACACAGCATGGAGAAAAAGAAATTAATGCTTACTGAGCCTCTGCTGGAAGCTAAAGCCCCATGCCAGCCTTCTGCACCTTATTTCATTTGGTTCTCAGAATGCCTCCACTGGGGTGGGTGTGATCACATCCACTTTACAGACAAGGAGGCGCTTGCAGATAAGAAATGATGGAACTGGCTACAAACCTATGGCTATTTGACTGCGAAGACCAAACACCTGATTAATTCTACCCTCTACTCTTACTGTCCAAATTTGCCCTGTATCTAAAAGCGCATCACATGAGGGCACTGTTTTGGTCCATGCTTTTGTCCGCCTTACCTTGTCTGCAGGCAGGCTTGCAGACAGCTGTCCCTGCGAGAGACTCTCCAAGTGCTATTGGTGGCTAATGGCCAGGCTGAGTCGCAGCAGCCAGAGCAGCCATGCAGGGATGCCAGGGCTGTGTGTTGTGAGCTGACACTGGCCGCTTGTTAGCATCCATGCAAGCTGCTGCTTGGATGTGCCCTCTGTTAAGAGCCTTCTCACATTGTTTTTGGGTGGGAATTTTTTTTAAGAGAGGCAGTGTGAGCTTAGATCCTCTGAAGATGAAAGCCAGCCCCACTCACTTCTGCTTCTTGTTCCACTCCCTGCCTTCGCTTCCTGGCAACTCAGGAGTGAGGCTGTTGTGGGTGCAGCCACAGCAATCAACTCCAAGGCCGGAAAGGAGCCATAGAGTGTGTCTTCCTGGATGGAATTGCTGTCTTCCTGAAGAGTTATGCAGAAAGTGCATTTCCTTGTCAGCCACCTGAGAGCAATAACTGCCCTTTATGTAGCACTTTACAGCCAAGGCAGCTGTTCACCAATGTCTCAGGCAAGCCACTTTACCACCCGGTGCCTCAGTTTTCTTATCTGCAAAATAAGGATAATTTTGGAATTCGCTATCTGGAATCCTCCAGATAGGGTTGTTGTGAGAATTTGCTACATTAATAAATGTAGCACTTACAGAACTGTGCCTGGCACATAGCAATGCTGCTACTGTTATTTTTAGAGACAGGGTCTTGCTCTGTCACATAGATGGGAGTGCAGTGGCACCATCATAGCTCACTGAAGCCTTTAACTCCTGGCCTCCAGCAGTCCTGCTGCCTTAACCTCGAAAAATGCTGGGATTGCAGGCATGAACCACCACACCTGGCCTATGTTAATTCTTACCTTGTTTAATCTGACTTTGATTTTCACAGCAGCATGTGATTGGTCGTATTGCAATTCCATTTTCCCACAAAGGAATCTGAGACTCAGAGAGGTTAAATAAAGTAGTCATAGCTAACATTTATTGCAGGCCTATTGTGTGCTAGGTAGGCATGGTGTAAGCATTTCCATGGGTCAATTTATTTGGTCTGATACCAGCACTTCCAGGTAGGTGACATTATTATCATCAACCCCATTTTACAGATGAAGAAATGCAGACCCAGAATGGCTGATGCGCAAGTGTGTGTTATACACTGGGGCTCTTGTTAAAATGCAGTTTTAGTGGATTTGGGGCGGGCCCTGAGTGTCTCAGGTTCTGAAACATTCCCGGGTAATGCTGATACTTCTGGTCCATGGGCCGGATTGGAGGGGGCTGGGATTAACTAAAGTGCCTTGGGTTGGATGCGGCTAAGAGGTGAGGCTGAGATTTGAACTCAAGTATTCAAACACTGAACCTTTCACTTTTCCCACCCTGTGGCGCAGCATCTCACTCTGGACATGCCTGTTATATGTTATAAATGACTGATAAGATCTCCTGGCCCTTTAGTGGGCAGTGGCTTGAGTTCTTTCAGTTCTCTGTTTGCCTTGTCTAGCAAACAGTTGTTAAGTCAAGCAAACCATCAGCCTTACCGTAATGGCTGTAATTTATAAAGTCAGCTGGTCCCAGGGCTGGCTTTCCAGGAGCTTTACATATATATTCTCTACTCTTCTTACTGGGTTCTAGTGGGAGTCCCATTTTGCAGATGAGGAACTCCAGTGACTTGGCAGGTCCCACCCATCACCTAGTAATGACACAGCCAAGGTTAGCCCCAGGTTCTCCTGGTTCCAAAACGTCTGATCTGTGGAGTGCCCCACACTTCCTGTTAAACGCTGCAGATGACTGCCAGACCATCACTAATTATTATCACTGCCGTCAGCATCCTTTCCTATCAGTTAGTGTCAGCAAGGTAACACTTCATTTTGTACCAGATGAGCTCATTATTAACAGTGTTCTAGGGTTAATCCTTTTATGGTGGTAAAATACATATAAAACTTGCCAGTTTTAGGTGTACAGTTCAGTGGCATTGTTTTGTAAGCATTACCATCATCCATCTAAATATTTTCACCTGTCCCTCCTAAACAGAAACTCTCCTAACCCCCTCCTCTCAGCCCCTGGAGACCTCCATTCGATTTTCCATCTCTATGAATTCGACTACTCCTCAAATACATGGAATCATACAATATGTGTCCTTCTGTGTCTGGCTGATTTAACTTAGCATAATATCTTCAGGGCTCATCCGTGTCATAGTGAGGGTAATCCTTTTGAAATGTGCAATGAATAATCACTTCCTCATGTATCTTTCAAACCCCAATTTTCATATAGCGGGGAACACCTCTAGAAAGGATTGATAACAATAAAAACTCCAAATATTAAGGACCTGAGCCTTGAGTTTCAGGACTCTAGAATCAAGTCTGAACTGAATAGCGGAGGGCAGGGGCAGAAGATGGTTCTGAATCAGTACGGGGCAGGGGAACAGTCAAAACGACAAGCCAAAATGCCAGCTAGGTACCTTTCTCCAAAGCTTACTTGCTAGTGTGTCAGCAAAATACTACAGCCCAGTGGCCTCCTTGCTGGAGAGTCATCCTGTCCATTTACAGCTGATGTCCTTTTGGAGAAACTGTACGGCTTGCGAAGACCCGTGTGCTCCTTCGTGTACATGCTGCTCTTCTTTGCAACCTTTAGCAACACTGATGCCCTGGAACCTTCAGCTGCTTCACTTTTAGAGCCAGGGGCAGGATTAACATCTTTTAGGACTCTTTCAGGTCAAAGTAGTTCTGACATGCGATTATTTTTGTTTTATGATGTTTAAAATCAGCATTTCTCAAATTTCTGTTTTTCATCCTTTTCATGGATTTTGCCTTTCCACAGTATCCTCACTGCTATTTTACTTAATATTTTTGTTGAGTTCCGTTCACTTTTTAAAATTCTATTTGAAAAAGAAGCCCTAAATAATTATCTTAAATGGAAAACCAGTATCACTTACGATGAATAGAAGATAAGCTAAAAACTAAGTATAATGGAAACCAAATAGCCTTATGGAATTCCAGCTTAATGTTGGTTGCTGCTGCAGGCTGGCCCTGAAGACTGCTCTCTTTGATAAAGACTAAAGAGATACTGAAGACACACTAGTGCCCAACCGAGACCTTCTCCTTGACTTAATCCAAAGAACTGAAGGAGAATCCAGATAGGAATAAATTTTTTATTTTATGATTCAAAGTTATTTGATTATTATTTGGCATCTAAAATATCTCTATCTCTTTACTGTCAAGAGTCTCTGGCATTGGAATAAACTCTGCTTCTAGTATAATGAAGGTAATTAACTCTCTGGATTTAAAGTTGGGAAGCAAATATTTATTGAGCTCCAACTCTGGGCCAATTACTGTTGTAAGCACTTTACGTACTTTATGTCATTTAATCTTCACCATGACACAGTAGGGATAGATACTCTTCCTAATGCTATTTTACACATGAGAAAACCGAAGCTTCAGAGAGGTTTCATAGCCAGTGGCCATTTCCCCTCTTATCAATAGTTGATATAAATTCCATATGGCATTAAATCTTAGAGCTGAAGCCCAAGTTTGAATGGCTCAAGGTTTGAGAACTCTCAATCTGTGTGTGTGTGTGTGTGTGTGTGTGTGTGTGTGTGTGTGTGTGTATGTGTTGATTAATACTGCTTTTCCATCGAAGTGCCAAGAACACAGGCTAATCTAGATCTCTATTAATCTTGTGTCAGCGGCAATGACAGTTTTACTGGGAGAGGCTGATAAACATCAGTCTGTGAGGATGGGAGTGGGCCGTAACATAAACACACTTCTCCAGAACGGCTGCAAAGCAAACGAGGCTGCCCAGCCTCGGAGTGAAAACTCCCGGCGTGAGTGTGTGCATGTGCAGCGGGTACCTCTCACACGCACATGTATTTGGAAGCTCATGTGGTGCCTCAGGCACTGCCAGGCGGGAAAGGAATGCATTTTCCCATGTGTAGCCAGCCATTCCATGCCTCTTCTGATTGACAGGGCACACTTCATAAAGCTTCCAGCCAACTTCCTGCAAGCAAGTCAGGGGCCTTGATAAGAAAGTGGAATTCAGGGCAATTAAGTGCAATCTGAGCCCGGAGAATGTGTTTTCTGAGGATGGTTGTACACCAGCTGCTTTCAATGACATTCCATTCATTCAGGGACGACTTTTATAAAATAGGCTTCTTTGAGGGGCTGTGACCACAACAGAGCCTTGGTGGTATTCGGGCTGGGCTCTCTCTGGGCATGCGAATCACACAGCCCATTTCCAAGCCTCACATGGAAATCAGCTTGGAGAATGATGGCAACCTACAGGGGCTCAGCTTGCAAGGCCATCTCCGACTGGAGTGAAATATCCAGGTGACCCAGGGGCAGGGTGGCACTGTGGTTTGAAGCTTTAGAGGCACAGGGGTTTATATTGCTGTGTATGAGTTACTCACTCCTTAAATAAGTAACCTCATCTCCTTAAACCTCAATTTCCTCATCTGTTAAATGAGTTTTTCAGAAAAATTTGTGGTAAATGGACATAACATAAAACTGACTGTTTTAACCTTTTTAAGGCATGAAGTACATTCACATTGCTTTGTAAATCAGGTTTTTGTTAAGATTAGATTAAAGAATTTAAAGTGTTTGGAGCAGTACCTGATAATTGGAAGTTGTTCAAAAAGTGATAACTAAGTTTATCATTATTATTATTTTGCATTATATATTAATTTATTGGGCTTTTCAAAATATAATGCCTATTCTAGCGACAGGTGTTTCTTGGGTGTGGGCAGGTGCTAAGCCATGGGTGATACAAAGATAAGGGAAGGATGTGGAATCTGCCAACTGCCTCAGGAAATTCAGAGTCTGGTAGGGAAAGCAAATAGATATATATATGTACGTATGTATCTATGTATATATTCATATATATGTAAAAGTGCTGTCATAAATGATAACACATAAAACATTTCAAGAAACCAAAGGAGAAGAGAATGATTCCAAGGAGTGCGGAGTACAATGGAAACAAGTCTAGGTGAAATATTTGCATGAAACTTGAAGGTTATGAAGCACTTTTACATTCACAGTCTCATATATATATATATATATATATATATATATATATATATATATATTTTGACATAGATTCTCGCTCTGTTGTACAGGCTGGAGTGCAGTGGTGCAATCTCAGCTCACTGCAACCTCCGCCTCTCAGGTTCAAGCAATTCTCATGCCTCAGCCTCCCAAGTAGCTGGGACTACAGGCACACACCACCATGCACAGCTAATTTTTTTATTTTTAGTAGAGACCAGGTTTCTCCATGTTGGCCAGGCTTGTCTCTAACTCCTGACCTCAAATGATCTGCCCGGCCAAGGTCTCATCTTGATTGATTTCTTTTTCTTATTATTCTCATGATAATCCTATGAGCTAGAACAGGAAAGGGATCATGGATTCCCATTATCTGGTGGGTAAACTGAAGCTCAAGATCACTAAGTAACAGATGGATAGGAGCAGAATTGGTCGGTCTGAAATATGATGACTCAAAACCCAGTGCTCTGAATCAATTAGTCCATTTCATCTTGGGTCACAAGACAGGCAAAATACAATTCTGATCAGGGTGTGAGTGGATAAAGAGGTGGTATTACCAGTTGCGTAGGTCAGGAGTTTTCCGCAGTGTGATATGCACACCACTGCAAATACAACACGATTGGGTGGACCACAGAGGGATAATTCTTAAATTAATAGTTACACACTTTAATGTTCATCAGAAACATCAAGCCAGTGATTTTGCAAATGCAATTTCTCAGAGCAAGTCTAAATTAAAGTTTAAATGGAGTGTCCATTTAAAGAGTAATTCTAAGTAACTTGCAGAGCATGTAGCCTGAAGATCTGGTAGAACTTGTGATGGATGCCAAGGACTGCAGCTAGGAAACACTGACCCTGTTGGTCTGAGTGGTCCTTTATGAAAACTCAGGACTTGAGAGAAAATGGCGATCCAGCTGGCACACCCACTCAGGTGCCCCTCATCCATTCCGTGTGATGTGAACTGATCCAACAGAGACGTAGTCTGGAATGCTAACAAGTCTCCCTGGGTCTTGCTTCTCTTTGTAGATTGCTGACTTTGGGCTTTCCAACCTGTACCAGAAGGATAAGTTCTTGCAAACGTTTTGTGGGAGTCCACTCTATGCATCTCCTGAGATTGTCAATGGGAGACCTTACCGAGGGCCAGAGGTGAGCAGCTTGCCCTATGTGTATGGGGCTGGGGAGGGGAGGGAGAAGAGGGAGGAAGGGCAAAAATTGGATTTGAGAAATGCTTAGAAAAACAGAGCCTAAAAAAGCAAGCAAGGAAAACTTCCTTATATGATTATAAAACCAATAATACATACTCTTCTTTCCTGGGAGGAAATTTAGAAAATCCAGAAAAGCCTAAAGGGGAAAATAAAGGTACCTGCAGTCCCCCCACAGAAGCTAATCACTTAATACTTTTGTGACTTTTAAACTTTTCCCAATGTAGATCTCTGCATTTCAAGAATAATTGAGACCAGTTTTTGCCCTTATTATACATATGTGACATACATATGTATATCTTGCCTTTTACTGTCAGTACTATCTTGTGAAACTTTCCAAATTCATTATTAAAAACATGATTTTAATGACATTTTATTGATGAATGTACCATAATTTATTTAGTGACATCTAGATGGGAACATTTAGTTTTTTCCCTATTATATCAAAACAGACAAAAAATTCCCTCACTCTGGAGTGAATATCTTTTTTGTATATAGTTTTGGCAGCATATTTATCTAAGGAAATACATTTTAATGACCTCTTCTAATTCATGAGAAATACATTTCTCTACATGCTTAGAGCTTTCAAGGGCCACTATAAGATATGGGTATGTGGAAATTTCATTTTGAAAAAAAAGTGAGTTGTGAGTGATGATTCTTTTTGAAAGATGGTTCTCTTTTCAGAGAGATTCATCCACTCAGTATCCTTTAAATAGCAGCTGCTCAGTGTGTTGAAATGTTTTCTTTCAAATATTTATCTGTTTGAGAGTGTTTGGGGGCAGGGCTGAAGGGTAAAGAGAAGGATGCCAAGACCATCTATCAACTGTAATGAAGAGAAAGTCTTTCTAAAATAAGAATTCGAGGGAGGAGCATAGAACTCAATTTACAAGTAGAAACTGAACACTAAATTTCTCATAGTTAATGAATATTTTCATCTTTGATGACCTGTTTTTGAGGTTATAAGCTGGCAGCTTGTGATCTGGTCAACAAACTCCTTTATTTGGCCATCTTAGTTTTTATTTAAAAAACTGAACAAACATATAATATTTGGAGATTTCATATAAAAGTTTGGTTTCTGACTCTTTTTGAAAAATCAAAGAATTTAGCAGTGCTGAGCCCACATTACTACATGGCAGCAGTTAGCGTAGGAGAGGTTGTCTGCCTAGATGGGTGAATCTGCTGTACGGTCGGTCTCCATCCCCAACACTCTACGTCATAACCCCAGTCCTTTCTTGCTTTGTATGTATCTGTTGTTTGCTTGGCTCTAACACCATTTCGGTTTGTAATTCCTGATTCATTTGAACAAAGTGCAGGAAGGAATTGATTCCTGGATTAGAAATGAAGAGCTCCACATCCCAGTTTTACCTTCGTCACTGGGGCAGGGTCTCTGGAGAAACCATTTAAGTTCTTCCTGCCTCAGTATTCCCATCCCCATCTGTCAAATGGGGCTTAAAATAGTCCTGGCCCTGGTGCTTCACAAAATTGTAGTGAGGATTAAAGAAGATAATCTATTTAAGAAAGTTCTTTACTAGTTGGGACCACTGGCTTCTGTTCAGAATGGAAAGATCAGGCTCTGAAGCAGGTCCCAGCTACATTGCTGTCAGGTTTCAGGCTGCTGTAGGAACCTGTCTTCCAGGTGCTAAATTCAGTTCCTGGGGGCGTTGTGGGTGACTGTTCACAGGCTGTGATGCTAATGTTTTGTGAGGCATCTTGGGATCTGTTTCCCAGCTCCTATATGTGCTGTCTCTCTGCTCCAGGTGGACAGCTGGGCCCTGGGCGTGTTGCTTTACACTCTCGTTTATGGAACAATGCCCTTCGATGGTTTCGATCACAAAAACCTCATTCGGCAGATCAGCAGCGGAGAGTACCGGGAGCCCACGCAGCCCTCAGGTGCGTGCCCTGCGGAAGGAGGGTCAGAGGTGGAGGGGAGAGAGATCTGTTGACCCTACTCTCATTTTCTGCTTTTGTTTTAATATATCTGTCTGGAGTCTCCTGGTTTTCCTCTTCTTCGCAGAAGCATCATCCTTGGCAAACCTGGCTTGTTAGGCTGCTTTCCCCAAATCTTCCCAAAGGAAATTTTCAGGGCATATGTTCTAGAAGTTCAGTTTGTTTGCTTGCTGTGTGAATCTGAGCAAGTCACTTAATCTCTTTGGATTCAGATTCTCCACCATAAATTAAAATTTTGGGAAAGGTATTAGATGGGGTCCCTCCCAGTCCAAGTAGACATAGAAACCACCCACCTGGGAGTGTAAGTACTGTGAGAGTGGCCACTGCTCTTTCTCTCACTGCAGTGCCACTGGCACGAGGTATGGCTCATGGGCACTGTCTAATTGATTGCTGCATAACAACTCTACCCCATCTGACCCCACAAAACAAATTCAGTGGCTTCCACAACCATGAAATAATCTCTGTCACTCCTGGAGGTTGGGAAGGGCTCTTCTGGTCTTCCTTGGGGTTTCTCCTACAGTTGTAAGCAGATGGCAGCTAGAGCCACTGCTGGGGCTGAAGGTGGCCCTTCCTTGGTGCTCTGTGAGATGCCACCCCATAGTGGCAGCTTGGGGCTCTAAGAAGGAGGAACCAGAAGCTGCTGAGCTTCCTTTCTTTTTAAAAAATTTGTTTTTCTTGAGACAGTGTCTTGCTCTGTTGCCCAGGCTGGAGTGCCAGTGCTATGTCCATACTTGTGTCCAAATTGTGTCATGTCTGCTGTGTTCTATTGGTCATGAGCTCCATCTCTTGATGGGGAGCATCATGACTGTACAGAGAGTGTGTACAGCTGGCCACCATTGTCATTTTGTTAGCAAATGAAGTTAACATTGGCACTTCATTTATATATATGCTATATATGTGCATATATATATATGCATATCTAGATACCTGCACATACACAATTGATTCTCATTATTCACAGTAGTTATGTTCTAAAAAGTTGCTGCAAACACTGAATTTGTGAATACTGAACCATTGCTCCTAGGGGAAATAGAGGGTTAAGTTCCTGAAAGCCTCTCTGCTCACAATATTTTTGTCAACTGATTGATATATGTGGTTTATGTGTGTCTCTTTTTAAAAACACCTTATTTAATCTACATTATTAATTCATTAATATCAAACTCAATGGCCAACAGCACTGTAACTCATGCCTGAACAAAGCTGATCTAACCCACTTATCTTCTCCATAAGGCACATCACAGCCTTCTTGAGCTTAGGAACACTAAACAGTGTTTCAGCACTTTTATGGGGGGCCATTTAAAATAGTGGAATCACCAATAAAAATTCCAAGAAATGTGAGAAACACAGCACTAAATAGACTGAGAAAAGGACACTTTGTATAACAGTATGAGAGCTGAACATTTTTTGCTGCTCTGTGCATATGCAAAAATGATTGCAAAATAGCTGTGAATATTGATTTTGAGGTTACAAATAAATTTTAGTGAGTAGGAAAATTTGCAAATACAGACTCTGTGGATAATAAGGCTAGCCTGTTGTTTGTGTATATATAGATGTAGATATAGATATGCATTCTTTCTCTCTATATATAATTTTTTCAATAAGCCAGTCTGTTCTTTTTGGAAAAATTCAGAATTACCTCTTCTTCTTTGCCTTACCAGCTAACGGATGCCAGTGGGGTTCCTGGCACATTGTAGGGGTTCAAGAAATATTTACTGAATGACTGAGGATGATCATCTTGGTATTTTCAGGGGGTGTTTCTTGCCCTAGTCGCTATTACTGGGCCTTTGCCATCTTCTCATTCGCCTGCATAAGCAGCTGAGGGGAAGTGGCAGCTTCCCAGAGTATAATTCACCCCAACTGGGGAAACACAGTTTGATCCTAAAAGTCAGTTTGTAAGCTGTGAGAGTCAGTTAGTTCTTGTGGTTTTCTTAGTATCCCTTTAGGGGATGTCATGTACGTGACTTTGAGCCACGCTCCATCTTCTGTCTCTGGCATGCTTTCCCAGTGACTGCAGGTGCTGTGTGTTTATACAAGCCCACCTTTGGAGGAATAAAGAAAGCCATGGTGATCTACACCTGTTTTTCCTTCTGGCAAAATGGTATTCACCAAAGGAATGGTGGGGCACCTCTCAGGGTCAAGTCTGGATTCTTTCTTGGTTACCTGACCTTCCACATTTTCTAAAGATTTGAGATGATGAAAAGCTTAGTAGCTCTATGACATTTCCTTACTCATAGGAAAACATGCCAGGATGTGATGGCACCCTGGCCTGTGGTTCCGAGTCTTGATTACGCTTTTGATGGATGGTCTGAAAGGCTGGGGCTTCCTGCTCCATAGTGTGGCTGGACCAATCCTCCAGATGGATTTTTCCTAAAGGGAGTGTATGTCTTTTGCCACTCCTGGAGGGTCCCACTATCACAAAGCCAGAAGCTCCCACATAGTGCCTGATTCCTTTTGTCCCTTGTCCCTTAGATGCTCGAGGACTCATTCGGTGGATGCTGATGGTGAACCCTGATCGCCGGGCCACTATTGAGGACATTGCCAACCACTGGTGGGTGAACTGGGGCTATAAGAGCAGTGTGTGTGACTGCGATGCCCTCCATGACTCTGAGTCCCCACTCCTGGCTCGGATCATTGACTGGCACCACCGTTCCACAGGGCTGCAGGCTGACGCCGATGCCAAAATGAAGGGCCTGGCCAAGCCTGCGACCTCTGAGGTCATGCTAGAGCGGCAGCGGTCGCTGAAGAAATCCAAGAAAGAGAATGACTTTGCCCAGTCTGGTCAGGATGCAGTGCCTGA
Organism: Plecturocebus donacophilus; assembly: GCA_004027715.1. NCBI lineage: Eukaryota > Metazoa > Chordata > Mammalia > Primates > Pitheciidae > Plecturocebus > Plecturocebus donacophilus. The sequence continues at coordinate 17,825 of PVKP010009698.1, forward strand.
AAGCCCATCCAAGTTGAGTTCCAAGAGGCCCAAGGGGATCCTGAAGAAGCGAAGTAACAGTGAGCATCGCTCTCACAGCACCGGCTTCATCGAAGGTGTGGTTGGTCCTACCTTACCCTCTACTTTCAAGATGGAGCAGGACTTGTGCAGGACTGGTGTGCTCCTCCCAAGCTCACCAGAGGCAGAGGTGCCTGGAAAACTCAGCCCCAAGCAGTCAGCCACGATGCCCAAGAAAGGCATCTTGAAAAAGACCCAGCAGAGAGAATCGGGTTACTACTCTTCCCCAGAGCGCAGCGAGTCTTCGGAGCTGTTGGACAGCAATGATGTGATGGGGAGCAGCATCCCTTCCCCAAGCCCTCCGGACCCAGCCAGGGTGACCTCCCATAGTCTCTCCTGCCGGAGGAAGGGCATCTTGAAACACAGCAGCAAGTACTCAGCAGGTGCCATGGACCCTGCCCTGGTCAGCCCTGAAATGCCCACACTGGAATCCCTGTCGGAGCCTGGCGTCCCTGCCGAGGGCCTCTCCCGGAGCTACAGCCGTCCTTCCAGTGTCATCAGCGATGACAGCGTGCTGTCCAGTGACTCTTTCGACTTGCTGGATTTGCAGGAGAATCGCCCTGCCCGCCAGTGCATCCGCAGCTGCGTCTCGGCAGAAAATTTCCTCCAGATCCAGGACTTTGAGGGGCTCCAGAACCGGTCCCGGCCCCAGTACCTGAAGCGGTACCGGAACAGGGGGGCAGACAGCAGCTTCTCCCTCCTCACAGACATGGATGATGTGACTCAGGTCTACAAGCAAGCGCTGGAGATCTGCAGCAAGCTCAACTAGCACTCTAGGGCGCCGGGGACGGGCAGGGGTACGAGGGAGGAAAGGGAGCAAGACTTGGGCTCATAGGCTGGTTACCTCTTTGCTGGCCATGACAACAGACTGAAAAAGGATTGGCACTGTCTCATTTGGCCAAGTTTGCAGCCTTGAGCCAACACCTAAAGGGGAGAAGTGGGCTTTTCTGCCGGTTCTGCCAACTGTCAGTCAGAATTTGGGCCCTATTTGGCATTTGCTTTATGTCACCTCCTAGAGGACCAGCTGTCCAGGGGAGGTGGTGTTGACCAGCTTAGTGGGTGGAGAGGAAGCACATGGGAAGGGAGGATTTCCTTAGAAATTATCCAAATGCTTCTGAGGAGGGGCAGGAGACACTTGGGCTGTCTGCTTTGGGTGAGCCCAAAGAACTTGCCCCTTTTCTCCTTGCATTAGCAAGCTAGGTCTGACTGCATGGAGCTGGCAAGAAGATTTTAGCAACTTGAGCTTGAGTTGATGATCAATTAATAATGGCTGCCAGTTGTGCTGGTGTGAGTGGCCAACACCATGGGGAGGGAGTGCTGTGATTGACTAGTCATGGCTACCATGGACAAGGGAAGGGAAGCAGTAGCACTAATGCTATGTAGTTGTCATCTTTGATCTGGCTAATCCCTGGGAATTGGGTTAAGGCATTCTGTGGGATCTGTGTTAACTCCTTCATGCCACTAGTGAGGCATTTGTTAATTTGCTACTTAACTTTGATGACAGGGCCTTGGTCAGAGAGAGAATGCTTTGAACTCTGCTAAGGACATAGGGTCAACCCATGGTGATTTAGCTCCTTGCTATTCACTTCCTCTTTTCTGATGTCTGCCTTGCTGTATAGCACAACCTCCCAAGGGTGGACAGGGAAATAGATGGTGGTGTCAGAGGTCAAAACTATTGTAATGATAGGGCACAAGATGGTCTGTGATCTTTGCACAGATGAATGGAAGTTGATGCACACCAAGAGGCACCTTGTCATTTTCTTTCTCAGTATTAACTGGAATGCTGCTTCTTGGGTTCTCAGATGCATGGATGCTTTGAGTTGGACGTGATACTGTCCATAGTCTCCAGAGGATAACCTGAATCAACCATTGGCTCTGTTCACCAAAGACAAATTGTTTCCCCATCCACTTGAGTGTAGCATCTTCAGAGGTAGATGAGTTTGCTTCTAGGGAGTTAGCATGTAGGTGGGTTATTGGGATGAGAAAAGGAAAATCAGGTAGGAGGTGCTTCTCCCCCCACATCTAAGTATTCTGTCATGGTTTTAAACTTTGACATGAACTCCTGGGCTTTGGGGGGAAAGAAAGTTCCATTTATTTAAATGAAAAAGATATTGAAAGAGATTGGGAGGAAGCATGTAAGACAGGGAACATTTTCTTAGATGTCACCCAGATGGTTCTGGAGGAGGCAGAAAAGAGGTGCAGCAGGACTCAAATCTTAAAGAGTTAAAAAGAAAACCCTAGATATGTAATTTTTAACCCCCCAGATCACAAGTGACAAGATGCCACTCCAACCATGGGACACCTTCAGGATACTAGGTTTGGACTGCCTGCTTTCTTTGGGATGACTTCAAATTCTGCTGTCCAAGACAAATTGAACTCATTTCAAGATGGCCACCTCTGGTAGCCGTGTAGATAGACAGGAGGACTGGTCTTGGGAACATCTTTGGAAAAACCAACAAACAATCGTTCATAGGGAGATGAGAAAGAATTCACCTTACAGCACTAGGACAGTACATTAGAATGGAATTGCCCTTTCCTTAAGGAGATAGTTCAGTTTCTCCCCTTGCCACTGGCTCTGACGTTTTGACTTGTGCATTCCTTCAGGTTGAGCTGAGCAGTGTTATGGGAAGCTGCTCAGTTTCCTTTCATTCAATTCCACCTCCTTCCTGAACTCTAATAGAGGTTAAAAGGGAAAAAAAAATCTGTAGATAGCAAATTGTGTGTGTGTGGGGGGGTGGGGTGTGGGTGCATGGAGGGCTAGCTGCAACTCTGAGCTCCCTAATTCCTGCCTCATTTCATGCAGTCTTTTCTGAACAGCCTATGCTGCTGCCCTGCTGGCCCCTTGCATATGGCAGCTGGTCATGTCTGTAGCTGTCAGTATGACTTAGATCTAGCACCTACCTACTGGTCGATGTGTTTTTTCCCTTTGCCAAGTGGTTGAGTCCGTTTAGTATTTTCCATCATTCTAGTCTTTAAGTAAAAATGACACTATTGAGAAAAGTCAGTCTACTCCCTTCTTCCTCCCCCAAAAGTGTGTTCTCTTTTGTCAAGAAACTCAGCCAGAGGACTGTGGCAGAGAAAGTCCTCCACTCAGAGGCAGAGACTCTGAGTTAAGTCACAGGTGGCCTTAGGCATCAGCATTATTTAGGGGGTTTAAGTTTTCCTACCAGTGAGGGCTGGAGGGATAAATTAGCTTGTCCCTGAGGCCCTGCTTAGCTCTGACACTCTGCAAACATCCTCTGATTCTAGGTGTGATGTTGACTGTCCTTTCAAGGAAAAACTTGCAATAGAGGGAAAAGCCGTTAAAAGCAGCTCCCTGCTTCATCATTAAGTCCTGTCATCCCTGCCAGCCAATCCAAGTCAAAGAAGTTACGCTTTATTCGCTTCCATGGAATTACAAGTGAGAGACACTTTTATGACCTGGTGGACAAAGCAGGAGATAGGCTGTCAGCTCTCCTGGTCCTTTCCTTGCTTCTGTGGGCCTTGCACCGTCTTAGTTTACATATCTGCCAAAGGGGTAGAATTACTCTTCTTTTTACAGGTAAATTTCAAGGCACGATCAGTTTTCAGGAAGTGCTTCAAGACCCCAGGTGAAATGAAAATGCTAAGTACCCTCTGAATTGCCATCCCTGTTACCAGGTGCTGCTTATTCAGATGATGGGGAGCACTTTTCAGGGTGAAATTCAGGCGAGTTTTGCCCAGGCCTGCTGTCTTGAGTACAAATGTGAATGATCGACTGACTGCTTGTTGCCAAACTGGAAATGTTCTGTAGGGATTTACTGGCATGGTATCATTCCTAGAAGAAAAAAAAAGAGAGAGAAACTTGACTGCACATTTAAAAAAAAATCCGTGTTGTGACTTTTATTTAATTTCTATTTTGTTTTGGTAATAAAAAGTTGACTTTTTTATTTGAATTTGTCTTTTTTATTTATTGGTCTGAAAGGCATTTCAAAGGTATTATAATAATATATTGGTGTAATTTAATTGGTGCAACATGGTTTATGGCTCCCGTCAAAATTGGTTTTTACTCATTTGATTGGTTTGAGCCCAGAACAGCCTACAGGGGAAAAAAAGCTGGATAACCACCCAAAGTGTTTGTATTTTCATTGGAAACTGATTTTTGTTTCATTTTGGTTTTTGTTTCTGTTTTTATTTTTAAATTAAATAAATTGCAATGAACTGAACCGAATGGAGACTTTGCTTCTTTATTTGGTGGTTTTTCTTAGTCAAATAAGTGATAGAATCAATATAAGTAACAGAGACCTATTCAAGTGAACTTAAGCACAAAAGAGAATTTATTCGACGTTCTCAGAAGAGGAAATGCAGCTTGCAGTGCAGCTGGAATTAAGAACTGGAGAGGTGGATTGAAGAGGACAGTGTACTCTCTTTTCTGCTCTCTTTGCATATCAGCTTTCTTCTCCTTTTTTAGCCTGACCTTCTCCCCGATTGCAGAGCCCACCTTGGCTTACCCCATAGCTTCCAAATTTATATGTTCTCAGTCTTGGTTTCCAAAAGAAACTACTCACCAGGTTCCTTAGTTCTGAACTGGAGACATCATCAAAGGCTTAACAGCCACGCTCTCTCCCCACATTTCAGTTTCCTGTGCCTGCCCTTTCCCTAGGCACTCCCCTCTATCCCAAGGGCAGGAAGTTGCTAATCTGATTGGGATTAATCAGAGTCCAACATCAGTGGGTCATGATTTCCTAATGGGGAAGGCCACTCACTGCTCTGCCTAGAATGACATAGTATCTTGATTCCCATTTTGCCACTGTTTCTTGTGCAAACAGACCCTCCAGAAAGGTCTTGGAAGGAGAGATGCATCATAGAGCAATATTGAAAAGTTCCTGGATCCTAGCCATAATATCAAATGACATCAAACCCTACCCTAGTATCACACATTAGAGAGTCATGCTGTGCACAGAATAGTAGTATTAAAAGATCCATGCAAGAAAAGTGACTTTCCAAAGAAACTACAACTTGCACCCCTTTTCTAGTCTCCTGGAAGAACCTCTGATGTTGCATTGTCACATTTAGCAAATAAAACTATAGAATACTTAGTTACATTTGAACTTCACATATACTATTAATAATTTTTGAGTATAAGTGTGTTCCAGGCAATATTTGGGTCATGCTTATATTAAAAAAATTATTTGTCTGAAATTCAAATTTAACTGGGCATACTCTATTATCTGGCAACCTAACCTGATAGGGCTTAGTTGTCCAAATTGACCAGGTGTGGGGTACGGTAGGAGGTTGGGGAATGGATGCTTATAATTGTGGCTTGCCAAATTGAGCATGTTGGGGACTCTCAAGTTGGGCTCAGGTGGGAAGAATTCCAAGTTCAGTCTGGACTTGATGATAATTGCAACTGAGTCAAGTTGCTACACCTTTTTGGAACTCAGCTTTCTCATCTATCTAATGGGCATATTAATTGCTCTCTTACCCAACTCTAGCAGGGCTATGACGAAGAAGGAAGGAGAGAAATTCTATGAAGTTACAGTGAGTTTAAAACTCAGTATGAATAAGAAACAATTCTTTGCAGGGCAATATTCAGTGACTTAAAATAGGACATTTAAAGGCCTGTGGATTTTTAATTCTTGCTGCAGCCCCTGCCACCACTAGCAAATGGACACTCATTTGCATTTAGAGCGGGTGTCTGTCATTGTGGAGTACATTTGCTTAAAAGTGTGGCCCTTGGAAAAGACATAATTCTGTATCCAGGTAGAAAGAATAGCCTGTGTATGGTCTAGAGGCTGGACCAAATGTGACACAGTAAGGGTAGTGAAAAAATATGGGTGCCTGGAGTGGCAGCAGTTGACATGTTGTCAACTTTATTCTTAGGCAGGTGCTCTCTACATGGCAGCAAGATAGCTCATGGCCAAAGCAGAGTTATGACGTTATTTTAGTGTGAGATCCTAGAGCCAGAGATGTTCTTAATGTCCTAGCACTTATGTGAAAAGGAAGGACTGTGACTGACTTTTTTGGGTCATGTGTCTCCTTTTGGCTTATCACAAAGTCTGAGTGGAGAAGTGCTGTGACTGGCCAGCCTGGATCATGTACCCACCTCGTGGTATATTTGAATGGCATGGAATCACACAGAATGTGGGAGGACAGCTCCCCAAAGGAAGGAATGCAGAGCCAACGATATTAGTTAGTTACACATTTTGGGCTTCAATTTCCTCATCCATATAATAGCATTCAATAATAGCTAATTTTCAGAGTTATTGTGAAGATTAAATGAAATCAAATACCTAAAATGGTGCCTGGCACATAGTAGATTTTTAATTTATGCAGATAATCTCAGAGAAGACAACAGTAGCAATACTAAAGAGAGGAGATATATTTATTAGGAAGATTTTAGCTGTAAAATCAGCTATAATATTAAAAAATTCAGCTAAAATTGGCTTAAACTCTATAAGGGCTTTATAAGTGCATATACCTGGAACTCTAGAGGTTGGGTGAGTTTCACAGTTTCTTGGGTCTAGTGAAAGAAACTACATATATGATCCCCCCAAAATTACATATAGTAAGTTCTATGGAGGAAATGAATATGGTACAGAGATAGAGAAGTAAGAATGGGAGCTACCTCCTGTAGAAAGAGCATTCAGGGAAGGCATCTCTGAAGAGATGACTTCTGGGCAGAGATCTGAAGATGAAGAACTAGCTACATGAAAAGTGAGCATTCTGGGCAGAGAGAGCAGTATCTGCAAAGGCCCTGGGGTCTTCAAATCGAAGCTTTACAGGATTAATTTCTGGTTCTACTGGCATAGGACAGCCATGATCCAGGAAGCATGCTGTTTTGTTAAACATGTGTGGCCACATTCTAACATGGACTGGATGTGATCATTTATGGCTTTGTGTACAGATGGCTGCTCCCTTCAACAGGTGGTTCCCAGACGAAGATACATGCCATGATGTGCAGTTTTAAATGAGAATATGTTTCCGCTGCAGAAATTAACTGCCAATTTATTGAAATTTATGGAGAGGATGTTCTTAATCTACAGAATCATGTGAAGCTTGGGGTGTGGAAGTGGAACAGTGTTGCTATGTGAAGACTAGAAAGTGCAGACAAAGGGGCTTTCACGTCACAAGCCATGTCTCCTCCTGGCACAAGTGTCTGGTTCCAGTGGGAAGTTGCATGGGAAATTTGCCATCAACTTTGTTGTAAAATTGTGAATTATTTTCCTCCTGATGAAAAATTTATATTGCCTTTCTCTACCTGGCTGGGAATATCCATTGCATTTTGACCATCTGGTTCCCCATCCACTCCCTGTACTAGTTTTTGTTTGTGAATTAGTCTGAACAAGCTATGTTATGCTGAAGTAACAAACCCTGAAATGTCAATGGCTTAATGTAATACACAATTGCTCACTCCCACTAAGTCCAGTTGGAGCTGGGCTGTTCTCTTTCCATGTCATCTCTAAGCAGGTACTCAAACACCTGAGCTTCTTCTATCCTGTAGTTCTGACATCTCTGTGTTCTTCATTTCTAGCTGTGCAAATGAAGGAGAGAGCAGAAGTCAGAACCTTTTAAAGATAAGGCCTAGATGTGGTGTGCCTCATTTGTGCCCACTTCCCGTTGGACAGAACTCAGCCCTCTGAACTCAACCTAATCACAGACAGTCCTCAAGTCTATAGTACTTAAAAAGTGAAAAGTAAAATGGAATCAGATGAACACTTAGCATTGTTTCTGCCACAGCTTATTTTTATTTCCCAGGGGGGAACTCTTACCATTAAGAAAAGTACTTGTTGTTAGTATTAACTAAGTGCTTCCTGGGCAGCAGTCTGTGTGCCTACCCTTTGCATATTATTATCTCTTTGAAGGTTCCTCATGTTCTTTATCTCCATTTGTACAGATAAGGAAAGACTTTTGGAAAAGTACAGTGACTTTCCCAAGTCAACCAACTGTTAAATGTGCATCTGGATTCAAATATGGCCTGGGTGACTAATTTTTAAGCCCAAGCTCTTAGTTGCTCTGTTAGGAATCAGGAATGATCACTCTACAACTCACTCTCCTTGACAGGAAGCCCTAGTCTGTTGCCATCTCTGTTGATATAAATAGAATTTTCCTGCAGGAGCTAGGCAGATATCAGGAGCAAAGACAGTTGTCCAAATCAATGCATTCTCCAAACAAATATGGAGAAGAGAGCAACTGTCCCCAGTATCCCATTGATGTGAAGTTCTAGAAGCTCCAGTCTCAGCAGATGGAATTAATAGAATGATTCATATTTCTCAACCACTCTACTGTGGGATGGGATGGAGGACTCTCCATCCTGAGCACTTGCAATGGCTCAGAGTTCAGTGAAGGAGACAGCAGGCCTTCAATGGCGGTCCAAAGCTATGCATACACGTATTCCAACAGGGCTCAATATGGTCTCTCCTGTGCTGTGGTGCCTCAGGAGACCCTGCTTCTAGAGGACTGAGAGCTCAAAGCAACCTGGTTGGGGCCATATGGAAAGACAGGATGCCAGGCTGGGCTGGGTTGAATGGACCTGCCTGGGATCAGTCACTGCAACAGCAACTTCGTCACATAAAAATCAGTGGGTCATCATGTCTTGAAAGTCCAGTACAGGGCGATGACACTGACATAGCCCCCAACGAGACTTCCAGAGAAACACCTCACTGTCAGTAAAATTCAGGGCTGGGGACAGTTCATTTTGGAGACAGCTGGAGAAAAGGGACTCCAAAAAATAGCTAGCTTGAGAATGTTCTGCAAGTTGGAAGTTGTGAATCACTGAGGCTGAAAAACATCTGATTCAGCAGTGCCTAGGGCATTCCCGAAGTTTCAGCTGTCAGGCTTTGGAGTCCAGACAAAGCATGTGTGCAGAGCAGAAAGCCAGATGCAGACCTCTTACCCAGTCCTGCTGGTCATCTCCAAAGGCATGCTTGTGGGTTCAATTGCTAGGAAGTACAGATGGTCCCTGGAAATGGGCTCTGCTTAGACTGGCTTCTCATAAACACATGTAGCTGAACACTGTTTTGATGAAGGAGAGAGACATGGATGGCTGGGGAGAAGTTGCATCCCATTTTAGAGAATCAACTTATAATCACATGCTCAGGTCCTTTAGGGATCTAGAGTGGTGGGATCGTGTTGCCCACGAAGCTACGTTGGAGCTAATAGGAGTGCTCCCTGTTGAGAAGGGGATTTCAAAGTGAAGGAAAAGATTGAAAGAGGTAAGTGATCCTTCAAGTTTGCGGTGCAGTCATGGCATGTCAGTGCTTTAACTAGTTTCGTTTGAGATTTTTCCTATTCTTGCACCGGAATAGTGAGAAATACATTCATTTTTGTTGTAAGTTACCCAGTCTCAAATATTCAATCATAGCAACTGAAAATGGACTAAGATAGTCAGCTTCACGCTATTGAGTTGTAAGAGTTCTTCATACATACTAGACACAAGGATTTTGTGAGATATATGTTTATAACCATTTCCACAGTTGTTGAATTTGCCTTTTTGTTTTTGATTAATACAGTGATTTGAAAAGCAGAGGTTTGAGATTTTGATAGTCTATTTTATAAAATTTTTAATGGTTGAGTTTCTGTGTCCTATCTCAGAAATTTTTGCCTTTGTTGATGTTGCAAATATTTTCTTTATGTTGTCTTTTATAAGCTTTATATTTAAATTTTTGCATTTAGGTGTATGATCCATTTTAAAGTAATTTTTGTTTACTATGTGGGGAAAGATAGAGTTTTACTTATTTTTTTTCTATATAAGATATTAGTTGTTGGAGCGCTATTTATTGAAAAGACCATTCTTTCTCTGTTAAATTGACATAGCACCCTTGTAAAAAAATTAACTATGGATGTGTGGGTCTATTTCTGACCTTGTATTCTTTCCTATTAATTGATCAATCATTTTGCCAAAATCACAGTGTCTTATTATTATAACTTTTAGTAACTTTTGAAATCATACAACTTTGTTCTTATTTTTAAAATTATTTTGGATATTTTGGGTCTTTTGCATTTCCAAATAAATTTTAGAATCAGTTTGTCCATTTCAACAAAGCAGACTGCTAAGATTTTGATTGCAATTACAATAAATCTATAAATCATCTAGGGAGAATTGACATGTTAACAATACTAAGTCTCCCAATTCATGGATTGGGTGTATATATTTATTTAGGCCTTCTTTATTTCTCTCAGCACTATTTTTTATTTTCAGTATACAAGAATTGCACAGTTTTTGTTAACTTTATTTTTATGTATTTATACTTTCAATACTATTATAAATGAAATTCTTTACAAATTTATTTTCTAATTTTTTTGTGATAGTATATAGAAATATAGGTAAATTTTATGAATTGACTAAATTCACTTAGTAGTCCTACCTAGTAGTTTTTTTTTGAAAGATCCAGTAGGATTTTCCATGCGCATGGCTTTTCTATTTTACGCTCTCTGTATATAAAATCTGTTCTACTTCTTCCTTTTTACTTTGTATGCTTGTATTTCTTTTCCTTGCCTCATTACAATGCAATAAAACATACCTAGTACTAGGATTTCCAGTATGATGTTGAATAAACATAGACTGAGCAAATATCTTTCCTCATGGTTCTGAACTTAGTGAAAAATATTCAGTCAGTCTTTCATGATTATGTATAATGTTGGTTATAAATGTCTTTTACCAAGTTGAGGAAGTTTCTTTTTTTTGAGATGGAGTCTGGCTCTATCACCCAGGGTGGAGTGCAGTGGTGAGATCTTGGCTCACTGCAACCTCCATCTCTTGGGTTCAAGTGATTCTCTTGCCTCAACCTCCCAAGTAGCTGGGATTATAGGCACCCACCAACACCCCTGGCTAATTTTTAGTAGAGATAGGGTTTCACCATGTTGGCCAGACTGGTCTCGAACTCCTGACCTTAGGTGATCTACCCACCTTGGCATCCCAAAGTGCTGAGATTATAGGCATGAGCCACCATGCCTGGCCAGAAGTTTCTTTACATTTCTAGTTTGCTGAGATATTTCTTTAAAGTTATAAATGGATAAAGAAATTTGTTAAATACTCTTCTTAAATTTGTTAAGATAATCATGTTTTTTCTTCTTTGTTAAATGCTGATTGTATTGAATGAGTTTTGAATATTAAACCAACCTTGCCTTCTTAGGATAATTTTCACCTCATGCTGTATTGTTCTTTTAGTATATTGTCAAACTCATTTTGCTAATATTTTGTAAAATATTTTCTTTTCATGCAAGACATCGGTTTATAGTTTTTCTCTCTTTCTCTTTAATGTCTTTGTCTGGTTTTGTCATCAGAGCAATGGTGATCTAAAACTCTGTTAGAAAATCTTGACTTCCTTTCTATTGTCTGAAAGTGTTTGTATACAATTGGCATTATTATTTCTTCATTAAATATTTGATTTACTATACCACTGAAGCTATTTGGATATGGAATTTCCTTGTGGAAAGGTTTAATGTCATTATTTTTGATCCTTTCTTCTTTTCAAATATAAGCATTGAAAGCTGTATGTTTTTGTCTAATAACTGCTGAAGCATCCCACAAATATCGACATGCTGTGTGTTTTCATTTTCATTTGGTTCAAAGTATTTTCTGATTTCCTTGTTGATTTCTCCTTTTCTCTATGGGTTATTTAAAACTGTGTGGTCTAGTTTTATTTTATTTTATTTTTTACTGATTTATAAGTTAATTGTACAGTAGTCAGAAAATATATTTTGTTTAATTTCAATCATTTTAACTTTATGGAAATGAGTTTTATTCTCACTATCTAGTTTAACTTGGTGAATCTTCCATGTATAGATGGAAACATGTATATTCAAATGTTGCATTGATTGTTCTGTTAAATGTCAATTAAGAAGTCTAACAGTGTTGTTCATCTTCTATATCCTTATTGAATTTTGATCTGTCTCTTCTATCAATTGTAAAGAAAAAAGTTTGTTGAAACATGTATCTGTTATTGTGGATTATCTATTTATCCTTTTGTTATGCCAGTTTCTTCTTCATGTATTTTGAAGCTCAGTTATTAGGTGCAAACATTTATAATAGTCACCTTTTTTTGGATAAATTGAGTGCTTTAACATTATAAACTGTCCTCCTTTCTCTTAGTAATACTACTTTTAATAAAGTTTGATAATAATATGGCCATTCTAGCACATGCATGATTCATGTTTGCATAGTTATAGCCTTTCTGATCTTTTAGTAGTACTTAATCTGTATTTATTTATTTAAAGTGTGCTTCCAATAGGTGGACATCATTGGCAATCAAAAACTCTGCCTTAATTGTCATGTTAAAATCATTTACACTTAATATTATTATTGATATTACCGAATTTAAATTTGTCATCTGGATATTTATTTTTTATTTGTCCCATTTGTTTTTCTGCTCTCTAACCCCATTTTTCTTTGTCTCCTTTTAGATTAATTGAGTATTTTCCAGTATTTTACTTTATTTCTACTATACTGGATATTAACTATTCCTCATTGCTTTATTTATTTATTTTTAAATTGGTGGCTCTAGGATTTACAAACCTATTTTTAACTAACCACAGTCTACCTTCAAATAATATTGTGCCACTTCATGTATAATGTAAAAGTATCTTAACAGGATATTTTCTCCTATTGTTGTTTATGCAACTGTTTTCCCACATTTTATTTTTTATTACTGTTTTTATTTTAAATTATTTACTTTAAAATTATTATTTAAATAAGTAGAATTATCTTTAAAAATTTAAATAAAAAATATATTTCATGTATTAGTCTGTTCTCACACTGCTAATAAAGACATACATGAAACTTGGTAATTTATAAAGAAAAAGAGGTTTAATGGACTGACAGTTCCACCTGGAGGAACTGGGGCAGCCTCACAATCATGGTGGAAGGTAAAGGAGGAACAAAGTCACATCTTACATGGTGGCAGACAAACAGGGTGTACAGGCGAACTGCCCTTTATAAAAGCATCAGATCTCATGAAAACTCACTCACTATCACGAGAACAACATGACGGTAACTGCCCCATGATTCAATTACCTTCCACTGGATCCCTCCCAAAACATGTGGGGATTATGGGAACTACAAGATGAGATTTGGATGAAGACACAGCCAATTCATATGATTTCATATTTATTCATAGTCTTATGTTTGTTGTGTTTTCACTCTTTTGTGTTCCAAGTTTCCCTTTGGTATCATTTTTCTTTTTCATGAAGAATTTCCATGAACGTTTCTTCTTATGAAGATCAGTTAGTGACAACTTCTCTGAGCTTTTGTTTGTCTGAAAAAAAAAAATCTTTATTTCAACTCTAATTTTGAGAGATTTTTCTTCTGGTTATCAAAATTTACATGACATTTTACGTCTTTATCCCTTAAAGGTATCAGTCCCCTGTTTTCTAGTTTGCATAGTTTCTGATGAAACATCTGAGATAATTTTTCTTTTTGTTCTTTGTGTTTATCACGTCTGTTTTTCTGTGCAGCTTTGCATATTTTGTATTTATTACTTATTTCTTTAGCAATTGATTGTGATTTCTCTTGGCGTGGTTTTCTTTGTGTTTATCTTTCCTTGAGTTCATTGACCTTCTTGCATCTGCAAGTTAATAGTTGTCATCAAAAATTTAGATTTTAAATTGCCGTTATAAATTCAATTTTTTTTTCTGTTTATCTTTCTCCTTCTGGAACTCCAGTAATATATATGTTATATCATTTGATATTGTCCTACAGCTCAGCGAGTCTCTATTTATATTTTTCAGTCATTTTCTTTTTCTCTGTGGTTCCTCTTGAATTTTTTTCATCCCTAAAAGTTCCATTTGGCATGTGTGTGTATATAGTGTGTGTCACGCACACACCCACACTATGTTCACCATAGATAGATCTATCTCTCTATATATGCACATACTACATATATATAGTGTATATATATTCCTTTATATACATATATATATATATTCTTTTATTATACTCATGTGTTTCTTTAAATACTTGAGCTTGCATACCTGAAAGATTTTAAAGTCCTTGGTTGATCATTCATTCATCTTTAAAATTTATAGATGTTTCTATTGATTGATTTTTCTTATATGAATCATATTCTCTTGTCATAATTACTAATTTTTTTAATTGGAAGCTGGGCATTGTGCATTTTACATTGGTTATTGTTGGATTTTGTTATATCCCTTTAAAGAATATTATTATGCTTTGTATTGGTGCATTGAATAACTTGCAATTCAGCTTGATTCTTCTGAGGCTCAATTTTGGTATTTTTAAATGGTTAATTTAATCCCTTTACTCAAGGGCTTATTTAGCCCCATTACTAAGGCATAAACCTTCTGCAGCATTACTAAATTTCCTGTGCATTTAGCAACGTCTCTGTTCTCTGGCTGGTGGGAAGTTGAATAATTTCAGCCCTGGGTGAGCTCTGAGAATTCTCTGCCTTACAGCTGTCTAGTGATTTTTTTTCTGTTAATTTTCTTTGCACGGCCTCATTTGCATATGGTGATTAGTGTCTACCTAAAGATCTAGAGTGGCCCTATGCAGGTATCTGGAGCTCTTTCTCTGTATAGTTCCCTTTGCTGCAGTACTCTGTGCTTCCCAAATCTATCTACCCTGGCCTCCCTGATCTCTGCGACTTGCTCTATTTGGGTTCATCCTCCTGGTGAGTCAGTCCAGAAATTGCTTCCAGGTTAAGCTGGTGCAACTGTTGGGTTTACTTTAGTTTTTCCTTCTATTGGTGATTATGATCTTGTGTTACTTGTTTAATGTCTGAAAACACTTCTTGAATATATTTTGTTCTGTTTGTAGATTTTTTTTAGTGGATCGGAAACTCTTATAGGAGTTTCTTCTTCATGGGTAAAAGCAAAAGTTGAGATTAAGCCTTTTGCCCAATCACAAATAGATGCTGGCAGAACTGGGTATAAAACCCAAATATGATAGACTTCAAAGCCTGTTCCTTTCATCATTATTGAGATCCCATTCTCCCCGTTTTTTGGACCACATTCCAGAAAGAAAGCAGGTAAGAGCCCAGTCAGTAAAAAGCAAACTGGCTATTCTTATTGCTACAATTCCAGTAAGAAGGATTAGGCAAGGAGTTTGCTGTTATATTTGGCGACTTCTCAGAGGTGCCCTGCCAAAGTCAGCTTTTATTTATTTTCTTCCTTGTGAGTGAAAGGAGAAAGTATGGGGCAGTTTTCATTTATTTGTTTACTGGTTTATTAATTCTATCATTTATTCATCCATTTAAGATTATTAATGAAACACCTACTGTGTACCAGGCACTAGGATTTTTTTGTTGTTTTGGGAGGGAATTGTAGCTCCAAGTGGGTTTTCCTTTGCTTTCTTCCTCTTCATTCTTTTACTCTCTCCCAAACTTTTAATATGATCATGTGGGAAAGGCCCAGATGGTGACATTTTAGGGATGTCTCTTTGGACCCTAGTGGAGTTTTTGGGTGGTTACGGGAGAAGTTAGGGTCTACTTTCAAATGAAAATAATGTCAACACCCCTGGGATGTATCATACATTAAGGAATTGTCGGCTAAAGCTTGGCCAGCTTTAATGTTTCAGATACATTTATTCAGTGTTAATTAAGAGTGAGAATGGAGAACAACAGAGGCCCCTTGGGAAATGGGACAGGATGAGAAAGCAAAGGAATTCTCATAGGAAAGGTGGCAAGGATAAACTCTGAAATTTTGTCTTAAGCAGAGCCATGCATGTCCCTTGTCTTTTTTGGTCTGAGTGTTATAATAACAAAGTTAAGTGACACTTTGTAGATTACAGCCCCTCCCCCCGACCGCCCCACTCATTTGTTTTTCTTGAAGTCACCTCTCAAATGGTCTTTGGAGGTAAACATTAGTACTGCTGATGGAATGGAAACTGGAAGAAGGAAAGTCACCGGCTCAAGTTGCCCAGCTGATAAGTGTTATGATCTGAGTTTGAACCCAGGCCACCTAAGTCCAGAGCTTCTGGTCCTAATTCTGCTTTGTCATCTAAGCTTGCAAAGCTGCTTGCTATGACCAAATAACCCCTGTCTTCATTACTGGTTCTATCAGTTCAGCATTTTCCTGTGCGACTCCTCCACAGAGCAACCAAATTTGGTATCCAAGGTGATTTGGGCTTTTTGCATTCGTCCAGATGCCAACCTCAGCGACTATCTCTTCCCCTTTGTGGCTGGTTGATTGGAATGGGAGCAAAAAAGCAAGGCTGGCTAGCTACTTCCTGGAAGACCAATAAATGACGAAGGACACAAGGATGTTCTTCGTTAAAGCCCTGTACAACATGTGGCCAACTAAATGGGAATGAAAGGGCTTTTGAGGAGAACTAGGAATGAAACAATAGTCTATCATCAGGTTTACTGGTGTTGGAAAATAGAATGCAAGTGTATTTGCAGGCTGAGACTCTAAGGCTATTCTTAAGACAGGCACCAGCAGGCATTCAATGAAGGCTAGATGGGTTAATGAAATAAACATATTTCCTGCTTCTCCGTGATTTATATTTCTAAGGCTGCACTACATAGTAATTCAATAAAGCTGAAATGGTAGGAATGTCTGGCAGATTTTTTTGGAATGTGATACTTGGCTCATTACGATGGTTCAATTTCAGTATCTGGATAAGGGTGAGATTCAAAGGGACATCAGGAACAATCTTTTCTTCTCTCTTTTAGCCTCTACCACTTCAGCATAGCCTACTCCATCTCAACTTTATTCATGGCAGTATAATAGGTTACTTATTAAAGGCTTCCTGAAGCTTATGGTCTATTTGAGAATGATGAGATATTCACCGCCTGCCAATCATGGCCTTCACAATTAGGAAGTTTATGCCTTGGTTAATGGTTTTTCTTTTCCTCTTGATGTAGCAGAGACTTTATCCTGTGAGTAATACTAATTCATCCTTATGGCCATTTTCCTCTGTTAGTGCCCCAGGGACTATTTGAAACCACTTTTTTGTGTGTCATGTGAATATATATGTGAGACAGAGAGACTTGGGGGAGAGGGAGAAAGAGAGATGGGAGTGAAAGAGCAGAGAGAGGAGAACGTATTAATCTCATAGAACTCTTGGTTTCCATTCTGATAGCGTTTATTGAATATATAGTCTGTGCCCCTTATGGCCCTATAGTGGGAATCTATATGGTCCTATATGGAAATCTGCTTTGCATCCGTTCTACATCATTTGTTTTGGGATTCTGTTTCTCCCAAGACAGTGTGATCAGTGGGATCTCACTTGGCTGTAATTACCTTTTACACTACAGAAACAAACTCTTCGCTTACTCTAACTAGTTCAATTATTTTTTCTTCTGGACCTAATAGCTGGTCCAGTGTTCATTCTACAGCCCAAACAGGACCAATCAATGCCATTTAATTAATGCCATTAATTAAACCCAAAAAGGGGGTTGTGGGAACCCCAACTTGAAGCCGCTTGGTCCAAAGTTCTAGAGCCTCAGACTTGTGACTGTTGTCTTGGTGCAGGGGAGAAAGGGAGTCTTCGGGACTGACCCTATCTCCAGGTAGGCGTTGTTGGAATTGAGTTGGAGGATGACCAGCTAGTGTCTGCTGCTTGGTGTGCGGAGACAACACTCCACATATTTGTTACAAAAGTCTTGTGTGTTAATGATTGTTGTGGTGGTGTGAAAGCAGAAGAAAAACACCTTTTGAGGCCGGGCACGGTGGCTCATGCCTGTAATCCCAGCACTTTGGGAGGCCAAGGTGGGCAGATCACCTGAGGACAGGAGTTTGAGACCAGCCTGGCCAACAAAGTGAAACCCTGTCTCTACTAAAAATACAAAAATTAGTTGGACGTGGTGGCAGGCACCTGCAATCACAGCTACTTGGGGGACTGAGACAGGAGAATCACTTGAACCTGGGAGGTGGGGGTTGCAATGAGCCATGACTGAGCCACTGCACCGAAGCCTGGGCAACAAAGAACGAAACTCTGTCTAAAAAAAACACAGTTTGAGAGAGTTTTTCCCTACACAGACTATAATGACAGTGTGAGGAAGGCAGCAGTTGCTGGACTCTAGAAGGAGAGAGCTGAGTCCTTGACAGGAGCTGTCACCAGGGAAAGCAGCCAGCCAGAGGTGACCTTGCAGGGAGGGAGCGTGGGAAATGACTGCTGAAGCTCTGCTAAAGCCAGAGGGCGGATATCCCTTCCTGCAGGTGACACAGGTGAGCTTCCAAGGCTCAGAGCAGGTGGAGAAGGGTGGAAAATACACCTGAAGGGGAATGATACGATTTGGCTGTGTCTCCACCCAAATCTCATCTTGAATTGTAGTTGCAATAATTCCCACCTGTCGTGGGAGGATCTTGGTGGGAGGTAATTGAATAATGGGGGCAGGCCTTTCCTGTGCTGTTTTGGTGATAGTGAATAAGTCTCACGAGATCTGATGGTTGTATAAAGGGGAGTTCCCCTGCACATGCTCTCTTCTTGCCTGCCACCACGTGACACAAGACTTTACTCCTCTTTGCTTCCGCTATGATTATGAGACCTCCCCAACCATGTGGAACTGTGAGTCAATTAAACCTCTTTCCTTTATAAATTAACCAGTTTCAGGTATGTCTTTATTAGCAGCATGAGAACAGACTAATACAGAGCAAATAAGAGATCTTCAGTGGAGGTGCATGCTTTCACTGTCCCTATTTTATAGATGAGGAAATCAGGGCTCAGAGAGGCCACAGTGATAACGGGCCAAAGATTATATCAGTGGCAAAGATCGATGGCAACTCAGTCCCCCTGACTATAAAGCTTGTGCTCACTGCAGTCATCCCGGCCCTGGGGCTTTTGGCTGGACCCATTTGCCTCTGAAAAGGGACCCACAGGCCTGTGTGCTAGGCTGGAGGATGGGGATGGACATTGATTGGGCTTCTCCTTGCCAGGCACCATGCTAGGCATTTTACCCACAACAGGCCTATTGATATAGGTGTTGCTGATTCCATTCAATAGGTGAATAATCTGAGCCTCAGAGAGGGTACGTAACTTGCATAATGCTACACAACTGGTGAAGATACTGACCTACGTTCCAGAGGGCAGATTTCAGAGCCCATGGTCTTTCCACTATATCCCAAGGCAGAGACCTAAGGAGCAGAAAGGGGAAAGGAGAGGGAGACAAGGGAGAGGCTCTTGTGCCAGTCATTTGGAGACGGTAGGGGGAGAATTCAGGTGGCAGTGCCTTTCTTGGGCCCAGGAAGCAGAAGGCATGTAGGCAGAATCCCAGAGTGCCATCTGGAGTTCCAGAACATCCCTAAGCAAGCTTTCTATCTGCAGGCCTATGCCGAGCCGCAGACTCACATGGAAGCAGAAAAGCATTTTGTAGCAGATGGGAATTTGAAATCACGTGTTGTGAGCAGGCAGAGACAGGAGCTCTGACTCCCAGGTGGTGCTGTCAGTATGTCTGAGACACTGCTTCTCGGTCTTCCTCCCCTACCTGTCTGAATTTCTCCTCCCTCTCTCTCCTTTGCTTTCACTATTAAAAATTTATTTTCTTTTTAGCTTGAGTTTTCTCAAGTTTCCTCTGCCTCCTCCCTGGACACGGAGATGCATCTTCACTTGGTTCTTCAGGCTTCTCAAATTCAACATGTTCAAGTAAAAATCCCTTTCTTCCCACTTAGCAAATCTGCCTCTCCTCCTCGTTGGCTTTGCATCTTGCTTTCTGGCACTGGATGGCCGGGCTGGAAAGCGGGGAAGAGCCAGCTTTGCTTCCAGCCTCAGCTCTCCTTTCCCTCCCTCCACCCCCAGTTGGTTTTCCCATCGCTCTTGGTGCTCCTTCTGCTTCCTCTGCCTGGTTTCCGCCCTCTTCATCTTTCACCGAAGCTCTTCAGATATTTTCGGAGCTGAGTCGCTGTTTGGTCTCTTCTCTGCTTCCTCCAGCACGCTGCCACAGATATCACTTGAAAGCATTGTCCAGGTGGTACCAACAGTTTTAGCAAGTAGAAACAATGGAGGCATTTTCCAGGTGCCTTTGGGAAACAGGGTGTAGTGTGCAGACCCACGGCCCCCACAAGACTCTGGCCCTAATACTTCTACGGCAAAAGGGACTTTGCAGAGGAAATCTAGGTTAGCAATGAGTTGACTTAAGATAGGGAGATTATCCTGGATTAGCCAGGTGGGCTCAGTGTAACCACACAAGCCCTTAAGTGCAGAAGGGAAAAAGTCAGAGGGATTTTAAGAATGGGAAGGATTCAAAGCTCTGTTACTGGCTTGAAGAGGGAGAGGGTTTCAAGTCAAAGAAATGGGAACCTCAGTCCTACAGCTGGAAGGAGTTGCATTCTTTCAGCAACCCAAGTGAGCTTAGACACGGCTTCAGCCTAGAGCCTCTGTAAGAGAATGCAGCTCTGCAGGCACCTTTGCAGCCTCGTGAGATCCCAAGCAGAGTTCAGCCATGCCGTGCCAGATGTCTGAGCTACAGATCCCTGATATAATGAATGGTTTTTGTTTGTAAGCCCCTAAATTTGTGGCACTTTCTTATGGCAGCCCCAATACAAATGAATACAAATAGAAAACTAACACACAGAGAAATCAGCATACACTGAACACTTGCTGTGGACCAGACACCAGGCCAAGTCCTTTGGCTGCTATACCAGATGGGAATTTGAGTTGCAAGAAATAGAAAGGCACTTTGGCTGATCTAAGCCAGAAAGAAATTTATGAAAGGATAAAAGGCATCTCCCAGAACCTCCAAGAAGGCTAGAATACAAGGCTTGGGAAATGGTTGGGAATATAAAGGAAGCAAGGTGGCCAGAACTCAGCCAAAACTGAACCATAGAGCCAGCATGTTGGGTAGACCGCAGGTACCCTGGCTGTCCCCTGGCATCGCGGCTGCTTTACCACAGCCAGGTCTGGCCTTTGGCCACTGAGCACTGCTAGGGGTACCACTGCCCTAGAAAATGGGATGGCTATGGTGAGTACAGTTTTGCCAAAATGGATTTTGCCTCGTCCCTGCTTCTGTGGATTGTTACTTGGAGATTTAAAACCCTGAGCAGGTGTGTCTGGCTGGGTCACAGGCCCAGAAGGTTCAACTGCTGAGCAGCCACAAAATGACTCACAGCAAATGGCAAATCACCCTACACCATCTCATTCAATCCACATGACAACTCAGCAGGGAACTACTATTATCCTCACTTAATAGACGAGAAAACCGAGGCTGCCAGGGAGGTGAAGCTCCTTTCCCAAGATCCTGAGCTTGTACAGGGCAGAGCTAAAACTTGAACTCAGGTTATCTAAGCCTTATGCACATCCTGTGGCCTCTTTTTGCAGTGACAGTCAAGGTTCAGATCGCTTCTGAGGAAAGAAGAGGTGGATTCCATCTGGTGCGTGGTTCAGAGAACTCTGGGGAGACAGGTTGATGGGGAGCAGTAGCTGGCCAGACAGCTCTGACCCATTTGCTCTTGAGGCTTGGGCATGACAGAACTTTAATTTTTTCCTATTTAGTGAAACATCTGTTCTGAGTTGGTCCCGTTTTGTTAGGATATATTGTGTGGCATGGCCTACTGTCTCTCAATCTGAAATTTAGACAAGGGACATTGAGGCTCTGCTGATGAGACCGCCACTGGGGAACCTCATCTTCTCTCTTGCTTCTCCTTGACCCCTTTGCTGTCCTTCTCCACCAAGCATTGCAAAGGAAATGAGACTAAATCCCACCCCCGACCTGGGATTCTGCCCAGGTACAATGGACGCTAATCACGGAGGCCAGTCTGTGGGGCAGGGGCTCCGCCCAGTGCACCCAGTACTCTGAGCCCCACCAAGCATCCTTGACAGCTCTCTTCTCCTGCCTCATTATCCTCCCAGCACTGAGCCAGGCCAATGACAGAAAGAACAAAAAGAAGGCCTCATTTGTCATCTGTTTCCTGATTTGAGATTTCTGGAGCAGGCCCAGTCATAGGCCACCGATTAAAAGAGGTTTAGTTACTATCACTGGTGTGAGGACCAGGCTAAATGGAAACAAGCCAAGCTCAGGCTCCACAGAGAGGAAACCCCAATTCAAAAGTTCCCTGGGATGACCTCCAATAAAAATCATCTGTGAGGGTGACTTATGATCACTGACAAGAATTGGTTCATTTAGGCATTATTTATGATAAATATGCAGTATATGTATATGTTCAATATAGATATAAATATGCATTCAATATTCAAATATAGAAAATAAATATTCAATACATAAATATTCACTATTTGTTGCACACATGTAGGACTATGCAGGAAAATTTAGGAATTAAGCACATGAACTTTCGATCACCTACTGTGTGCTAGGCGTCTGACACACATGATGTCAGTGTTCACATCTATCTCTGAAGAGTGTAAGTATCCCTGATATTTTACAGACAATCAAATGGAAAATGACCCAGCAGAGATAATGTAAGGGAGACTGTTTTCATACATTATAAAGTGCAGTGGGATCACTGACAATAATTACTGCTGTTATGATTAATCATCATTATTTGTTTTAATAATGACTGAAATATAGAGGGTTGATGTTAGCCCACATTCCTAGGCCATGGTCAACTAGAGTGTCAGGAGGGACTGTAAGTTGAAGGACAGGATCATTTGTTCAAAACTCACTTCCTGTATCTATTTAGACACATTCAGTCCTGGGTATTTTGCTCATATAACTCATCTGATCCTACAACTGCCCTAAGAGATACAGACAATTCTTCTTCTTTTACAATGGAAGAAATTGACATAGAGGAAAAGACTAAGCAATCGTTCAAGTTCGTATACTCAATGGAGATTTGCACCCAGGCAGAATCCAGAGCCAGCTGGCTTTACCACTAAGCCAGCGAGCTCATTGCTCTACTGCCAGCCTTGGTCACATTTCAGCAAGTGTGTAGGATTGCTAGACTTCACTCATAAAAGTAGAGAATGCCTGATTAAACTTGAATTTACATAAATGACAAGTAATGTTTTAGTATAAGTGTCTCCCATAAGACATGGCCATGTGATAATATGTGTAGACTCTATTAAATACAAGGCACATAGCTGGTGTTCAAAAAGCCTCATTTCCTTCTCTTATGTCAGACCTCTTATTCCTTCCTAATATCTATTGCTCTTCAGTATCAAATCCTAATTTCTAGCCAGGCACATCCTCCAGTTACGTTTCCCAGCCTCCCTTATTTCTTTCTTATAACTAGGTGCAATCAAGTGACTAAGTTATTTCAAATGAAATGCAATCACAAGTGTCACTTAAGAGTTTTAGCAAGTTTAGAAAGCTTTTAGGAAGTTTCCTTAAAAGGGAAAGGACAAACTTGTCTTCCTTCTTTTGGTCTTTCCCATTTCTCCCTTTATCTGGCCTGTAATGCTCATGGAATGATTGGCATCTGGCCAGTCATCTTGGACCACAAGGTGACCTTGAGGATGAAACCATTACATGAGGTCAGTGAAGCAGAAAGACAGATGCCTGTGTCCCTTCCCAATGACTGTGGATCCACTATACTTGTCCAGGACTGCCTATCTCTAGACATCTTTTGTGCATGGCAGAAAGGCTTCTTCTTAGAAGTTTGATCTCTGTTAGTAGCAGTCAAATGTAATTCATAATTGATATGCATGTGTCCAGTAAATATTTCATGTGTACCTATTATAAGCCAGACATTGTGCTGATTCTGGAAGTAAAAGAATGCCATTATGTAGTTCAAGGTCTTTTCAAAGTTTCTTTATTTAAAATTTAGATTAGAGCCAGGAGCAACCTCAACAACTTCTCAAGTCAATCCATTCATTTTATATATTTAATATCTGTACTGCTTTTTGCCTCAGAAATTTCATGTCATTTTTCTCAGCTCATAGCACATAGTTATTATTAGTCCCTGTAAAGACTCTTTTTGTTTTTTCCCTTTTTTCTGACTTCTATGTCCCTCTTTCCCTATGGTAAGTACTCACCCTACAGTTTTCTATATATATATATATATATATATATATATATATACATACACACCTACATACACATACATATAAACAAATAAGGCTATGTTCTTGTAAAATATTGCTAGTCTATGTGTCTGTAATTTTTAAAAATGATAATATGCTATAAACCTTATTCTTTTTAATTTTTCTCACTTAATACTATTTTTCTAATATATTACTAACAATAAAATTACTGAATGAAGCTTAAGATTTCTCTGAAAAATTCTTTTGTTGTGGTGGTTTGTAGAGTGTATCCTACTAAGGATGAATAGTTAGGATATTGTGTTCAAACATTTGTTTTCAATTTTGAAGTTCGTCTTTTCTCCCCTCTTTTTGATTTAATTGATTTTTGAATGTGTAAAACACATAGTTCAAAAGACAAAAACTAAATTAAAAATTCTACTCAGAGATGTCTCCTTCCCATCCCTACTCCTCCTTCCTATTCCTGTCCCTCCCCTCATAACCACAAACATAATCATCATGATTGGTTTCTGGTTTATCTTTCTGCCTTTTTTTTAAGGCAAAAGTAAACACATACATACACATACATACATATGTATTCTCATCTCTCTTTCTTATTTCATGAAATATAGTGCACATATAAACAGTCTTCTATATATGGGCATATATATGCTGGTATTATTCTAAACATATATGCTGGAATTATTCCCAAGAAAATATGCTGGAGTTATCCAAATCAGTATACAGAATTTTTAACATTCTTTTTATGTTTGCATGGTACTCCATTGTGACAATGTACAATAGTTTCTCCAACTAATTTCCTATTGTTTGAAATTTAGGTTGCTTCCATTCTTTTATTACAGACAATGCCACTGTGGTTAACCCTGGATGCATGTTGTATTGTGGAGATGCATTTCCAGGGTAGATTCCTAGTAATGGACTTGCAGGGTCAAAGCACAAGTGCTACATCACTTTAGGAAATTGATATGGTTTTGCTGTGTCCCCATACAAATCTCACCTTGAATTTTAATCCCTATAATCCCCATGTGTTGTGGGATGGACATGGTGGGAGGTAATTTAATAACAGTGCGTTTCCCCCATGGTGTTCTCATGATAGTGATTGAATTCTCACAAGATTGGATGGTTTTCTAGGCATCTGGCATTTCCCCTGCTGGCACTTATTCTCTCTCCTGCTGCCCTGTGAAGAGGTGCCTTCCACCATAACTGCAAGTTTCCTGAGGCCTCCCCAGCTATGCGGAACTGTGAGTCAATTAAACCTCTTTTCTTTATAAATTATCCAGCCTTGGATATTTCTTCATAGCAGCATGAGAATGAATTAATACAGAGATATCTCCAAATATCTAAAGGGGATGTATCATTTGCATCTCCTCAGCAATGTGTGAGAAGCCTGTTAATCCAAAGTCCTGCCAACAGTGAAGTTGAACTTTTATATTTTTAACAATTGAATAGGTGAAAAATAGTATTTAAGTACAGATTTAATTGGCATGTTTTTCTTGTTTTAAGACACATTGTACAGCTTTTCATGTGTTTCTGGATTGCTTGCTTGTTTTGCATGTTAATACTGCATCTTTGAAATCTGTCCACATTGCTCTGTGGATATATGGTTTGTTGTGCCTTTTTGCTCCATTGCATTCTATAGACTACATTCATTACATATAACTTTAAGTCTGTTATTTTTCCTAGCATCTTCCATTACCTAAGCCATTACCATAAAACCTGGGGAGAGATAATCTCTCTGGGATATGTATCTAGAAGGACATATGCACTCAGGGCTGACAGATTTTTCTGAAATGTCTGTAACCATCTACCTTTCCACCAACATGGCATAAGAATTTTTACTTCAAATTTACTCGTGTTACAGACAAGGCAGTGTGGCCTAGATGTATCATAAAGTTAGCCAGTAAGAGCCAGGATTTGAACCTTGGTCCTTTAGTTCTACATTAACCATTGTTGACTAATGTCATATTCAATAAAAATGAATTCAACATTTATGGAGTGATCACTGTATGGCAAGAAAGGTGCTGGGTACTGGATATATAAATGGGAGATTATAGTCTTAAGGTGTAGGGAGGGATATCAGTAAATAATCAAACAGCTACAGTCAAGATTTGTGTATTTCCACGTGCAAGTGTGCCCATGTCACGTGGGTGGTCTGTGTGAAGTGGCCAAGCCAGCCTTTCTTCTGACTCTTGGCCGAGACTGAACAGGATGAAGAAGGCTGGTAATTTTGCTCTTTTTCTTCACCAGATCTCTCTGCTGGTCACAGGCTCATTTTATACGGCTTTGTGGGAATGTTTCCATATCTAGAAATGTTGGCTAAGTAGTCTACCGTATTAATAAGTTCTTTGGAAGGCTCAATCCACTTACAGTTAGAATAAAAGACATACATTTGTATGGGTACATCATCTTCTGGTGTTGTCCTCAGGACTATGAATTTCTGATGAGAATTTAGAGAAATCCAGTTTCTCCTTTTGTAGTTTTATCGAATTTGGCTTTCATCATTTCCCAGCTCTATTAAAAGCAACTAGGTTGGAATGGAGCAGTGTCCCACACTTTTCAATGCTTGGGCCTTTTTTTCTTATTCTTTTACATTTTTCTTTTTAGAGACAGAATTTTGCTCTGCTGCCTAGGCTGAGTACAGCGGTGTAATCATACTCACTGTAACCTCCGACTCCTGGGCTCAAGCAATAATCCCCCCGCCTCAGCCTTCCAAGTAGGCAGGAATACAGGCATGCACCACCATGCTGGGCTAATTTAAAATTTTTTTATCTTTTGTTTTTAGTAGAGATGAGATTTTGCTATGTTGCCCAGGGTGGTCTCAAACTCCTGGCCTCAAGTGATCCTCCTGCCTTGGTCTCCCAAAGTACTGGGATTACAAGCATAACCAGCATGCCTGACCTCTTATTCTTTTTCTATCTATGTTTTCAAAGACATTATCTTCCAAATAAATCATCTGATAGATAATAATGACTTCTATTTTTCTGCTATTTATGATTCAGATATTTTTGATTATGTAATAAAATCACATTTTAGGATTTCTTATGATGGCCCCGATAACCAATCAGAGCTTCTAATCGGCACCTTGTCATATGGTTTGACTCTGTGTCCCCACCCAAATGTCATCTCAAATTGTAATCCCTATGTGTTGAGGGAGGGAGCTGGTCAGAGGTAACTGGATCATGGAGGTGGTTCCTCCATGCTGTTTCCATGATAGTGAGGGAGTTCTCATGAGATCTGATACTTTTAAAGGAGCAGTTTCCCCTGCATGCTCTGTTTCTCCTGCTGCATTGTGAAGAAGGTGCTTGTTTCTACTTCATCTTCCACCATGATTGTAAATTTCCTGAGGCCTCCCCAGCTATGTGAAACTGTGAGTCAATTAAACCTATTTTCTTTATAAATTACCCCATATTGGGTAATTCTTTATAGCAGTGTGAAAATGGACAGCTATAGACTTCAATAATATTTAAGACTTTCTGGGCTCCATATCTTGATTATCTCTCTTGATATATATGTGTGTGTTTGTGTGTGTGTGTGTGTGTGTGTGTGTGTGTGTGTGTGTGTGTGTGTGTATACATATGAAGAGAGAAAGGATTGCATCTCAGGAATTCCTTTCATGTCACTTATGATTATCATCCAATGAATTCAGCACTCCATTGATGGAATCTCAGAAAAAAATCTTGCATTGTGTTAAATGTATGGGCTGTGAGATCAGATCGCCTATGTTCTATTCCAGATATGGCTCTTGCTTTCAGGTATCAAATAACTACTGTGTGCCAGGCATGGCTCTAAAGTGATGGCAGCAGTGGCCTATCTGTAGTAGCCATTGTGAAGACACCAGCTGCAGTGGCTGAGGCACCATTAGGGCTGTTTGCTCTGTAGAGCCAGCAGGATCTGGGAACTGGTGGGAGCCCTGCCTCCTGACAAGTTGGTGTGGTGGGAGCCCAGTGCTCCCTGGGTGCACGCTGCCTATGTTTAATCCCAGATATGGGCATCCCTATGCTTTTGTAGGCTCAGGAATCTTCTTGCGCCCACAGGCTTGAAAGTGCCTATTCCCACTGCCTGGCCTCTTCCTGCTCCTGGTGCCCACTTTGGGGCAAAGCAAAGTTGTGGCCAAGTCTGGGTGCTGTCACAACCCTGCTGGGTGTGTGCATGCTTGGGGTGGTGCTGATATGCCAGCCCCCTGCTGCCTCAGCCCTTTGTAGACTTTGGGCACTGATGAGCATGGGAAGGAGGTTGTGGGAGGTGGGGGGCTGAGGGCAACTCCACATAGGCCTGCAGGTGCCTCTCAGCAGAAACAACCTGGGTGCCTTGGACAGCCTGTTGATGGCAGGAGGCAGACAGTTTCCTGGGCAGAAAGGGGTGGGTTTTGGTGAAGCCCTACCTTCAAGCCAGGGAGGGCCTAAAGCCTGGGACTGGGTTGCCAATTCTCGGTTGAGTCTGTGGCCCAGAGTGAGAACTTATGGTGCTTTTTCTGGACCTGCCTGTGGCCACCCATGGACCAATCAGCATGCACTTTCTCCCTTCTGAGCCCATGAAAAACCCAGATTCAGCCAGACTCACACAGGTTGGGATGACCTGCATGCAGATAGGGGCTACCTACTCCAAGTCTCCTCTCTGTTGAGGGTTGCATGTTCACTGGGATGACCTGCCTGTAGATAGGAGCTACCCACTTTGAGTCTCCTGAGAGCTGTACTGTTGCTCAATAAAGCACCCCTTTGCCTTGCTCACCCTTTAGTTGTCCACATACCTCATTCTTCCTGGACATGGGACAAGAGCTAAGGACCTGCTGAATGGTGGGGCTGAAAGACCTGTAATACAAACAGGGCTGAAGCACATACCCCTGCTTGTTGCATTGCAAGTGACAAGAAGGAGAGTAGAGCTCCATCCCTTCAGGGAGCTTAGACCTAGGGGCTCCCCAAGCCAGAGCCTCTTTGGGGCTCTGTGGTTTCTAGTATCTTTGAGCTTTTAGGCACTATCACATTTCCCCTGCCCATACACTGATGCCTGCAGCAGAAGCCACTTGTGGTATGTCTGGTCCAGCTGCAGCCTTGCACGGAGCCAGTGCCTGTGCCAGTGCCTGGAGCTGCCTGCCTTGCTGCAGCAGCTGGTGTGCCTGGCTGTGTGCAGTGGTCGGACTCTGCACTCACTTGCTCACACACCCCTTCCTCTCTGTGCCTGGCTGGGCCTTGGCAGATGTGGAATCTGGGCCAGTAGTGAAAGCCAAGAGCAGCCTGCTGGACCAAGTGGGTGGAATAAGTCCAGCAGGTGCAAACGGTACCCAGGCAGAAGGCACTGCTGGCCACAGTGATTTCCGGCTGGTAACGTGACACCCCAAGGATCCCATGACATAGCACTTGGAATTTATTATTAAATTAAATGCTCTATTATTTTTGTTTATAGTTGGTACCTTAAACTTCATGAAAATTAAAGTAACTCATTTACTTATATATGAAAAGTCTAGGACTTCAGGTCTGGCTGGATCCAGGGTTAGGAAGATATCAAGTCCTAGTCCTATCTTCATGTATTTCCTCCTCAATCAGGCTGTCTGTTGTGGCAATTTTTCTTTTGGCAGCCCCAGTTTTATAATTTACCCACTTCACAATCTGAACAGAAGAGATTCTCTCTTCCTGAGAGTTTCAATAGAAGTGTTGAAATGAGGACAGACTTACCTGTCCATTTCAGAATGACCCACTGTGGCTGTGGGAGTTTGATGCCCAATCTGCACAGATCTGTGTCAAATGCTCATGCTGGACCTGCGGGAGGGGTCTGCTTCACAGCATCACCTGAGAATGGGGAAGGCGGCTCCTCAAGGAAACCTGGGAGGCTATGGCCAGAAGAGGGGCATGGATGCTGGTGTGCAGAGGAGCAGATGCCCTGTACATTTTACAGATGGGGAAACTGAGGTGAACTTAAGCCCCAAACCTAGGAATTGGTGCATATCATAGCCAGTAAATGGGGCTGCCAAGATTCTGACCCAGTTCTCTCTAACTCCAAAGGCCCCCACCTCTTCTGTGGTGTACTGCTGAGAGTGGGCTGTGCCTCATGTCCCTTTCTGTACACTCACATTCTCTGGCTAGTCCTGGTTCTGAGATCCTACTTGTACTCCCAGGGTGTCTAGATCTCTGTCTTAATCATGCCCTCCACCCTCCACTCTAATTAACAGGATTCTATGGTTTATGGACCACCTTGTCATTCACTGCCTTATCTCAGCTGGTTCTCATAGTAATCTATTGTGGTACACTGGGCCAAGACTATTGCCTGTTAGTAACGTCAAATCTACAGCTTTATGGTGGTATGCAGTAGGTGCCTAATGGCATCACACTCTTGAACATGAATTTTTTCCCTACAGGTGTTTCTCCCACTGTTAGTTCTTCAAAAATACAGCAGGAGGTGAGTTAGCTGTGGATCAGATTGTGGGCTAGTGGATGTATTAATACTAACCCTGGAACAGATGGACTTGTTGACTGGGCTGTAGGCAGCTCTGGACCTCCTGTGCCAGCGAGGTCAGAGCCTGCCCCTGGGACACCCTTAGTGCGAGGTAGGAGAGCAGAGCAGAGCATGTGGTGTTAAGAGAAAGGAAAAGGAAAGAAAGGGGAGGAAAGAGAAGGGAAGTGGGAGGAGGAGAAGGGAGGGGAGGAGAACGAAGGAGAAGGGAGGAGAAAGAAGAGAAGAAGAGGGGTGGAAAGGAAAGAGATGGGAAGGGAGAGGAAGGAAAGAGAAGGGAAGGGGAGAGGAGGCGAAGGGAGGGGAAAGAAAAGAAAAAGAGAGGTGAGGGGAGGAGGAGAGAGAGGGGAAGAGAAGGAGAGTGAAGAGAAAGGAAGAAAAAAGAAGGGAAGAGGTGGGGAAGAGAGAGGAGGGAAAGGAAGAGGAGAGGGGAGGAAAGGGGAGGGGAGAAGACTGGAGGGAAGGAAAAGAAAGAAAGGAAAAGCAGGGGAGGGGAGGGAAAGAAAGGATGGGACAAAAGGCATGGGGAGGAGAGGGGACAGGAAGGAAGGGAAGGCAAAAGGACTTTCTTTTCCACTTCACCAATCAGGTTAAGTCTCCCCTCTTCCCTGGGGCATCATGTGGTTAAGCTTTGTG
Source organism: Plecturocebus donacophilus (assembly GCA_004027715.1). Classification (NCBI taxonomy): domain Eukaryota; kingdom Metazoa; phylum Chordata; class Mammalia; order Primates; family Pitheciidae; genus Plecturocebus; species Plecturocebus donacophilus. The sequence goes on from PVKP010009698.1 coordinate 48,750, forward strand.
TCCCCAATTAAATCTCTTCTTGAATTGTAATCCCCATAATCCGCATGTGTCAAGGGAGAGACCAGGTAGAGGTGATTGAATCATGGGGGCGGTTACCCATGCTGTTTTTGTGATAGGAGTGAGTTCTCATGAGATCTGATGGTTTTATAAGGGGCTCTTCCCCCTTTGCTCGGTACTTCTTCCTGCTGCCTTGTGAAGAAGGTTCCTTGCTTCCCCTTCACCTTCCACCATGATTGTAAGTTTCCTGAGGCCTCCTCAGCCATGCTGATCTGTGAGTTAATTAAACCTCTTTCCTTTATAAATTACCCAGTCTTGAGCAATTCTTTCTAGCAGTATGAAAATGGACTAATACAGGGGGCAAAAAAGGGGGCAGAGAGAAGCTAAAAGTGTCAGTCCAGGAGAGCTCCTGCCACTGCATGAAAGGACACATCACGAGAACAAAGATTCCCTCCAACGTTGCTTGTTGATGCAGAGTCCTGGGCTCTGAGACTCATAAGGTTCTAGGAGACTGTCTTGCCCTGACCCTCAGATTGTTCACAGACCGCAATTGTTTAAGAGAAAGAGCAGAGCAAATGAGGAGGCACAAGCAGTTGGGGGTGTGCAGAGGAAAAAGGAGAGGGAAGCATGCAGAGTCACCATAACTGCTAAACCCCTAACATTTCACCAAGTGTGCTGTCATGGTGAGGTGCATGGCTTTGGAGTTGGATGAATATGCCTGTAAATTCCAGCTCTGCCATTTACTGTGGGACATAAACACATCCTAGAACGTCTCTATGTGTTACCATTCTTATGTATAAAATGGCAGTCATTATATCAACCTCGTGTGGTTATCAAGATAATTTAAAGAGTGTCTGTAAAATGCCTGGAACATAATAGGTGCTCAATAAATAACAGCTATGAGCAAAACCTCATCTCCTCCTCAAGGTCTACAAGCCCCTCCTCTCTCTCCCACCCTGACTGCCACCCTCTGCCTGCTGTTCTTTGCACACAGCACAAATGCACTCATCTTCTTTCAGCAGCTCGAACACACCAAGCCTATTCCCTTGTGAGGACCTTGACCTGTGCTCTTCCCTCTGCCTGGAGAACTCTCCTCATGAATCTCCAGCCTCACAGCTCTTCCTCATCTCACTTGCAATGGTGCTTCCTCTCATTTCCTTATCTCGTCTCCTTAATTCATCCAAGTTCCTCCCTACCACACTACCCGGTCTGCGTCTCTCACAACATATATCATTGTCTGAAATGGCCTAGAGTTTTTTGATGGTCTCTCTCCCACTAGGATGGAAATTCCAGGAGGACAGAAACTTCCAGTGTTTCTCATGCTGTGTATTCCACTGTGTATTCCCAGTATCTGGGGCCTAGTAGATGCTCAATAAACTGCTGAAGGAGACAATGGCCGTGTTGGTGGTGATAGTGATGTTGGTTATGTGAACTGAATAACCTCCTCTCTCCCAGCCTTCAGGACATTTTACTTTTCTGACCTGCCTCAGCTTCAGAGCTTCTCCCTGTGTCTCACAGGAGTTTTGTGGGTCACAGGTAGTGCTGGTTGTAAAGAACACAGCTCATGGGGTGAGGAGACGATACAACCTTTGGGAGGAAGACAGGGCCCGTGGAAGACAGCGATGTGAAACAGCAGAATTTCCTTGGCCTGAAGCCTGAGATGCTGCAGTGAGTTTATAGAATGCTACCCAGTTATGATTGCTTGTTATGGAAAATTTACATATCACTCAACGTTGGCCAGGACCTTTTACAGTCCCTTTAATCAAATTTGCAAAGAGCTTTACAAACTTTTTTTAAAAATTAGCTATTAGTTATTAAAGTGGCAGGAGTATACCTGCATCAAAAAAAGGGAATGCTTGAGTTTTGTGTGACTGGAATTACTCTTCATCCTCAGATGCCTGGCTTCATCTCAGCTGGTTGTACTAAGGGTTAGGCCTTTAACGTAATTTCTTTTGAGGGAGGACAAAAGTCAAACCGTAACAGTTCCTAATCATGACCAAAGAACATTAGAAATCTCCACACGAAAATCAGAAATAGCATTTGATCCAGCAATCCCACTACTGGGTATCACCCAGAGAAAAAAAGTCATTAATACAAAAAAGATACTTGCACACGCATGTTTATAGCAGCACAATTCGCAATTGCAAAAATATGGAACCAGCCCAATTGCGAATCAATCAATGAGTGGAGAAAGAAACTGTGGCGTATATATATATATATATATATATATATATTCACCATGGGATACTACTCAGCCACTAAAAGGAATGAATTAATGGCATTCACAACAACCTGGATGGAACTGGAGACTATTATTCTAAGTGAAGTAACTCAGGAATAGAAAACCATATCGTCTGTAATTCCAGCACTTTGGGAGGCCGAGGTGGGCGGATCACGAGGTCAAGAGATTGAGACCATCCTGATCAAAATGGTGAAACCCCGTCTCCACTAAACATACAAAAAAATTAGCTGGGTGTGATGGTGCACGCCTGTAATCCCAGCTACTCGGGAGGCTGAGGCAGGAGAATTGCTTGAACCTGGGAGGCGGAGGTTGCAGTGAGCCGAGGTCGTGCCACTGCACTCCAGCCTGGCGCCTGGTGATGGAGTGAGACTCTGTCTCAAAAAAAATAAATAAAAAAGAAGAAAACCACATAGTATATTCTCACTCATAAATGGGAGTTAAGCTATGAAGATGCAAAGTCATAAGAATGATACAATGGACTTCAGGGACTCAGTGGAAAGGGTGGGAGGGGGGTGATGAATAAAAGACTGCAAATTTGATTCAGTGTACACTGCTCAGGTGATGGGTGCACCAAAATCTCACAAATCACCACTAAAGAACTTATGCATAAAACCAAGTACCACCTGTTCCCCCAAAACCTATGGAAATAAAACCTTTTTTGTTTTTTTTACAAAAAGGACATTAGTCCACATGATTTATTTTTGATTTGATTTTGTGTGTGTGTGTGTTTGTGTTGTCTTTTTTTTTTTAATACACTGTCACTCTGTCACCCAGGCTGGAGTGCAGCGGTACGATCTTGGCTCACTACAACCTCTGCCTACCAGGTTCAAGCGATTCTCATGCCTCAGGCACCAGAATAGCTGGGATTACAGGCACAGGCCACTATATCCTGGTAGTTTTTGTTTTTTTTTGTAGAGATGGGGTTTTACCGTGTTGCCCAGGCTGTTCTTGAACTCCTGAGCTCAAAGTGATCCACCTGCCTTCACCTCCCATAGTGTTGTTGAGGTTACAGGAGTGAGTCATTACACCTGGCTTGTTATTTGTTTTGATGGAAGAACTGATGTTTTACAATTGTAACCTGCTCTGCAAAAAAAATAATGATGTATATTAGGAACTTACAAAATTAGCTAATGTATCAGAAAGACACATGCAGTGGAATTTCTAGGCCAAAAAATAAGAACATTTTTAAGGATTTTGATTTTTATCACCTCGTTTCCTCCAGAAAGACTGAGTTGTAATGCTCTCAGTTAGGGCAATGGTAGGTATTCCTCAAGGGCTGATGTTTATTATCTTTGTTTACTGGGACACACCTGGCATCTATTAAGTGTGAAATACATATTTCAATGTAAAACACCATTTCTTCATTGTATTTCATTTCTCCATGCTTCATTTTCAAGCATTATTTTGTGTCAAATGTTGCATGGCATATACTTGAACTGAAAGATTATCTATTGTTTGAAATTTAGATTTAAGTAGGCATTTTGTGTTTTTATTTGCTCAATTGGGCAAAATCCATTTGTACAATGGGAATAAAAGCAATCCCTCTCTCATGACCACAATATGATCCCCACAATCACTCAAGACAGTCCCTAGCCCAGTGGCTGGCCTGGAGCAGGCCCTCATCAAAAGATACTTAAACAGAGACAGACATTTGTTCTCTGTGCACTACTTGCCTTTGCAAGCAGCTACCATTTATTTAAGCACTTAAGAACTCTCAGGTATTTTAGGGACATTATTTCAATCTTGTCATTGTTCATTTAGCACCAGTCACACTGGTCTCCTTTTTGTCACTCAGACAAAAGCCAGCCTGTCCTGGCCTCAGGCTCTTTGCACAAAGTTCCCTCTGCCTGGACTGCTCTTGCCTCAACCCCTTTGCATGGCTGCCTCGTCTCACTGTTCAGATCTTAGCTCAGATCTTATTCCTCAGAGAAGACATCATGCTCCGTCCACCAAAGCTTCCCTCCTCTTGCCCTCGAGCCACATGCATGTCGTCTCCGGGTCTCGTCATCTGCCTAGCCCTGCTTACTGTCCAAGGCGGAGACCCAGAAAGAAGCGATGGTCACAAAGTAGGCGGGAAAGTCAAGCGAACACCATCAGTGACTCTTATCAGGCTGCTCAGCTCTGTAGCATTTCAGTGGGGCTGCAATGGAGAGTGAGTCAAACCGTGAGCTGACCAAACCCGGACAGGACGTGAGGAGGGCAGGAGCTGTCACCACTGGGGCAGGAGAGAAATGCAGCGGCTCCTGCTACCTGTTGGCTGGGAGGGGACATTGGTGGGCATGCTTGAGCTCCTGGCACCCCGGACTCCTCGAACTCATCGGGAGGGATGGGATGGGAGTTGGAGCTTCCCTGACTGTGTGTGGATGATGCCGGAGAAATTCTGTTTGTTGAGGCACTAGGTAGTAGGGAAAATTGTGGCTAAAATTATGACTCTTCTTCTTTAAGGGAAGAGGGCCATGGCTAACTGGACTAAGGCAGAGAGAGAGGTAAAGAATGCTGGTTTCACTCAGCCCTCCGTAGCGGCCCCACACAACATTTTTGTGGGCAAAGGGTGATCTTAGCCAGTGAAAGACTTTTGGTCTTATCAGTCTTCTGGCTGCGTCAGTCCTGAGAGCATTTGCTGGTGGTGGCGGGGTGGGGGTCTTGGGTGTGTTGTGATGTGGAGAGGACTCTTCCCTCCAGCCAAATAGTAGCTGGGTGCTTTGACCCAGGTAGTTCTTTAGGAGAAATTTCTCCCCCTATTCTCATGTTTTCATGAGGAATATTTGCCCCACTTTCCAAGAGGTAGGGAATTTGGAAGTAATGTGCTTCCTACATTTTTCTTGCTGCATCTTCCCTCAAGGGATGAGGAGAGCTTAATCTGATTGGTGTTCACCTCCTCCTCTCTTGCTCCTTTCATAATGGCCTGCCTGCAGGATACAGGCTTTCTCCCAGAGCTCCCATAGAGAGTGGCTCAGGTAGTGACCTGCAAGACTCCATGGGTTTCCATTTGCATTCAGGGAGCAAACGGTACCCTCTAGAGTGCAGAGTGCAGGTGCTGTATTCTCCTGGAACTCCAGCCTCCTGTCAAGGGGTAAACACCTTCAGATTAGATATGGGACATTTTCATCAACACAGAAATTTCCACTGAAGAGCTATAGCCTAGATTTAGGGAGAAGTTGCAGGAACCTATTTAACCAGGGAAAATTGGCTGTTTTCTCTAATTAGCACCAAGATTATAGCTGATAGTATGTCCTCCATCAGACTTCCGTGTTAATAGTTCTAGATGTATTTTGCCCTGGGGGCAGTGAGGCAGAGGTGAGATTAATCCCTTTAAATCCTAACACAACCAAGTAAGAGCAAAGGTATAGTAGAACGGAGCCCTAAAAGAGGTACTGAAAGGGAGGAGCCCAGCTGCCAAGGGACTTGAGGATGCCCTACCCAGCACACATTAGGACTGACCACCAAGAGAGATCTGAGGGAGGGAAAGCGGTAAAGTCTTTCAGAAACGTAACCTAGACTACAGCTCCAGAGCCCTTGAGATCCAGATCAGATTGGCCTGAAACTTCATTCCATCCCCTCAGCAGTTCAACCCCCTTCTCCAGATTTCCTCCCTCCCTCCCTCCCTTCCTTCCTTCCTTCCTTCCTTCCTTCCTTCCTTCCTTCCTTCCTTCCTTTCTTCCTTTCTTCCTTCCTTCCTTCCTTCCTTCCTCCCTCCCTTTTCTCTCTTCCTTCCTTCCTTCCTCCCTCCCTCTCTTTCTTTTCTTTCTTTCTTTCTTTCTTTCTTTTCTTTCTTTCTTTCTTTCTTTCTTTCTTTCTTTCTTTCTTTCTTTCTTTCTTTCTTTCTTTCTTTCTTTCTTTTCTTTCTTTCTTTCTTTCTTTCTTTCTTTCTTTCTTTCTTTCTTTCTTACTTTCTTTCTTTTTCTTTAAGATTGAGTCTTGCTCTGTTGCACAGGCTGGAGTGCAGTGGTGTGATCTCAGCTCACTGCAACCTCCACCTCCAGGATTCAAGTGATCCTCCTGCCTTAGCCTCCCAGGTAGCTGGGACTACAGGTGTGTGCCACCTGCCCAGCTAATTTTTGTATTCTTTTAGTAGAGCCAGGGTTTCACCATGTTGGCCAGGTTGGTATTGAACTCATGAACTCAGGTGATCCACCCTCCTTGGCCTCCCAAAGTGCTGGGATTACAGGTGTGAGCCACTGTGCTAGACCTCTTCTCCAGATTTCTGAGTATTCTTGACATTCTCAGGATCCTTTTCTGCTTGAGACTAACCTCTCTGCACTACACAAACCCAGACCTGACTTTCAGCCCCTTCTTTGATTTTGATGCACTCTCTCCTATCCCCATGCCAAGTATTTGAGAGGAAATACGGAATGATGGTGAACAGTGAGGACCCTGAAGTCACACTGCCTGGGCCTGTCACTTACTACTAGCTTTGCGGCCTTGGGAAACTTACCAAACTTCTCTGTGCCTCAGTTTCCTCCTCTGGGAAATTGGAATAATAATTGAGTTATTGTAATAATTAGATGGATTAATTTGTGGACATTCCTAGAACAGTTCCTAGCACATAATAAGCCTTTGAAAAGGGTTAGTCAATCTTTGTAGGTATATTGGATTTTACTGAAAATTTGGAGTCGACAGAAATCAGACTGTGTATGCTGCTGTAAACAATTCAAAATATGCAGTTAGCCATTCCTGGTGTTAAACGTCTGTTCAGCTTCCGGCAAGGAAAGTTCTGATGAGTCTCCTATTGTATGTGGTACCGATCGCTCCTCTGTCTCCCTTTCTTCTTCTCCCTTCCTTGGCTGGGTGTCTCCAGAGTGGGGGTCCCAGCTGGCTAGAGCAGGGTATGGGGTTTTATCATGCAAACCCCGACTGCTATTTTTACAATGAGTTTTTATCAGTCCAGATTTATGACTTTTCATGTGTTTATGCCAGTGGCATTTCAGGCTAAAATAGCTGTTATCTATTTCAGAGGAAGTGGGAGATGGGAGCTTGCAGACATCGTCTGTGAGTAATCGGCTGCGGCTTTGAGTCAGTAATTCCTGGTCCCCTTTCTGCAGGGTCTAGGCTGGGGGCTGTGGTGCAGCTGATCTGAGGTTTATTCCAGGGTGTTGCCTAAGCCCAGTGTAAGCACCACTCCTCTTAGAAGAAAAAAAATGAAAGGACCTTGAGTGGTGAACATGGGAGGAACTGGCACCGGTCTTAGAGCAGAAAAGACCCAGGTCTCACGCCAGCTCTGCTACTTACCAGCTCTGTGACCTTGGGCAATTTACTTCACCTCTCTGGGTCTCAGTTTCCTGACATGCAAAACACCATAGCTACCTTACGAGGCTTTTACTACGCTGTAGGTCAGTAGGATAGTGTATTTAAAAGGCAATAGCGCATTTTAAAAACCTGCTATACAGTGGGTGCTCAATAAGCAGTAGTGTATACCGCTTATAACTTCCTTTATTCATTGCTCATAACATGTTTGTGAGGTAGATGTTCTTATTTTGATAAGCAAATTGCTGTAGGTTAGAAAGCTAATAAACACGTGAACTGGGATGGCAGCTGAACTCATTCCATATGTTACGATTTTGCTTTATATATATCACACAAAAATCCATGAATTCATTCTCTTTGTCAAAACTCAACGATTTATAAGCGTATAGCATGAAAATTAAATCTATCCCTCATCTATTGACCCCATTCTCCTCCTTAGAGATAATCACCATGAGCAGTTCACTACGAGTATAGTCCATTTTCTACGAAGCTTCATAATCATTTTCAAACACTTTTTAAAAATGAATGGGATCTATTGTCTCTCTTCTATCTGTCTACATATCTATGTGTCTACCTATCTAATCTATCTATCTACCTACCTATGTAGCTGGTTTTGTGACTCATTTTTGACACTTAGCTCTATGTCATGGAGATTTTTTCATACCAGTACGTGTCACTTTGCATCATTCTTTGTAACCACCATTTAAGAGTCTGTAAAATGGTTGTATGATAAATTATGTCACCTAGTTTAATTATTGTAATCGAGTGTTAATGTAATCAAGTATTAATGGTTTAGCTATTGAAAAATGTTTGGATTGTATGTAGAGTTTTGCTTTTTAACTTCACTTGTTGGTTTTACATTTGAAAGAGCTTGAAAATCTGATGTAGTCACATCTATCAGTCTTTCCTGTTACAGCTACTGCGTTTTGTGTCTCGCTTAGGAAAGTCTCCCCATCTCCAGGTTGTAAAAACACTCTCCTATATTTTCTTCTAGAATGCTAAAAATCCCACCATAATGCTAGAAGTGAAACCCAAAACATATTTTGTCACTTAAAGTGTGGGGTCGGTGTTACCAAGCTGTTGAAGATGGGAACTGATTGCCAGCCACTGGTCATGTTGTGTCTAAATTCATTTGTTATGGAGCGTACTTTGTAGTTTTGGTTTCTATGTTGAACTCTAGTGCGTCTGGGATTTATTGTTTTGAATGGTGTGGAGTAGGATCTAATTTTATTTTTTCCTTTGTAAGAGAGCAGTTTTGTCAATACCGTGTATTGGATAGTCTTTCCTTTCTCTTCTAATTTAAATGGTCACCGTTATCATGAAAGTATATCCCTATTTATGGTTCTATTTCTGATATCGCCTCTTCCATTAATATAGATAGGCTTAGTTATATTCATCATTTATTCTGTTCCGTTGCTCTGTACTTGAACTAATACTACATGGTCAAAAAGTAAGTATTCAAGTAATACTAAATATTTTTAACTGAATTAATGTAGTGAGTGAAATAGATGCCTTCCTTCATGTTTCTTGGATTATGCTCCTAAATCTGATCTGTTAATATTTATTTGGAATTTTCATTAGTTTGGTGAAGATGGACTATGGTTTCTGAAATCTGATCTATGAATATTTATTTAGAATTTCGCATTAGTTTGATAAAAATGGTCTATAGTTTTCTAAATCTGACCTGTCAATATTTATTTGGAGTTTTGCATTAGTTTGGTGAAGATGGACTATGGTTTTCTAAATCTGACCTGTCAATATTGATTTTGAATTTTGCATTAGTTTTGTGAAGATGGACAATAGTTTTCTAAATGTTATCTGTTAAGATTTATTTGGAACTTTGAATTAGTTTGGTGAAGACAGTCTATAGTTTTCTAAATCTGACCTGTCAATGTTTATTTGGAATTTTGCATTGGTTTGGTGAAATTAGACTATATATATATTTTTTTATTTGCGTGCTCTCCTTGTCTGGCTTTGGTAGCAGTGAACGAGTCCCACGGTCTTTCACTGGATTGCACCCTCTTCTTCATTGAATTTCTCCGTATGTTAGTGACAGGTTTTAGTCTGGCTGTTGTGACGGTACTACAGCTCTGGAGCATCAGTGAGGGAATGTACGAGATGGCTGGAATCTGGGGGTGTTGTAGGCTGAATAGCTTGGCTCAATGGAGGAATTCAGGCATCAGTTCTAGGAGTATTGTGAACTGGCCTAAGGAGGGGCCGGGGTATTAACTCCACTGTGTGTGTGTGTGTGTCTTCATGCTCTGCATATGCATGAGTATTTGCATGTATGTTTATGTTAAGCCTATATGCATGAATGTATAGCATATGCATGCATGTATCACGTGAACACGTGAATGAGTCTACATGGCTGTGAGTAGATGTATGTGTATATAAATACATGTGTGTTGGGGTGGGTTGCTTGTGTGTGTGTATTGATGAAATTCCTGCCTCATTCCCGGGCTGGGGAAGATAATGCAGGAATTATTTCTGCTTTCATGGATTTTGGGAGTGGGTGGATCAGATGGCCAAGGTGAGGTACAACTGGGAAAAGCCAAAGAAGGGGAAGTAAGGCCCAGGGCTGCCCATGTGGCTTTGCAAAAGAGATTTAATCTTCTTAACCTCGGTCTCCTCACATAAAATATGAGGGAGAGACTCACCCCTGCCCTCTCCCCTTTTTCTGCTCTCATGCTTGGTGTGAGACTCAAATGAGTTGACATCTGTGAAAGCCCCTCACAGGCCAAAGCGGAAGGAAATGCCATCAAGGTCTGGCTTTTTGTTTCCCAGATGTACTGTCACTGACAAGGCTGGGGCGGTGACATGGGTGCCCTAGAGTGGCTCTGTTTCATGGTGCTGGACTGTCAAACAAACATGTAGGAATGTGCGTCCCCTCAGGAGCCAGTGCCCTCAGTGGCAAGTCACAGGGCTTGAGCGCTTCAAATGCAAGCCAGCTTCACTTCTCTGTGTCTGTCAATATCAGGCTTCCTCCTCCTCCTTAACCGTCCCCATGACATACACATGAGCCAAGACAGACAAGCTGCATCTCTCTCTGGAGCAAATGCTGGACATGCAGAACCAGCCTTGGAAGCTGCCTGCCAGGGCGACAGGAAAACTTCAGCCGATCTCTCTTGCTGAACCTACTCAGCAGCGTCCACTCACTCTCCCTCAGGTAACTGTGTTTGCCAGTTTAAAGGTACCTGAGCTAGACTTCAGCAAAGTGGCCCCAACTATGCTTATCCTGCTTTAAACGCTGTGGTGCGGGCACTGTGCTCTGCAGGGGTCTGCGGGAGTGATGTCACCCATGCTGTTTGGCAGCTGAGGGTCGGGCAGCCAGAAGACAAGGGCAGCAAGAAAGACCCGCCACATGTGAGTGTGGGGTAATGTGGGAGAGTGCTGCCCGACAGCGCCCCACCTGAACAAATGGAACAAAAACATCCAGTTAGATCGTATCTCATGGGGAATGTATTAGAACTCTTTCTGATATAAATGACAGAAGAGCAAAACAAAACACCCATGCCAAATTAACTTAAGGAAAAAGCAAATTTATTGCCTCATGTAACCAGGAAGTCAAAATGTAAGTTTCAGGCATAGCTGGATCCAGGCGTCAACCATCTTCAGAGTGTACTCTCTCTTTCTCCCTATCTCTTTGCTCCTTTCCCCTCCGCATTTGGCTGCATTCTCTCCTCCTACAGACAGGTTAACTTCCTGTGATGGAGGAAGATGGTCACTAGAAGTTCTGACCTCATATATCTTCCCAAGACCCCTCAGAACAGGAGATCATCTTTCCGATTGCCTTGGCAGAAAAGTCTCAGTGAAGATTAATTTGCCTGGCTTGGGTCACGTATCTATCGTGGTCCAATCATTGTGGCTGGAGAGACAAAGTCTCTGACTGGCCATTGTGGATCACTGGCTCGCCCCTGTGGCTGGAGTAGGGGGATTGACAGTTTCACGATAGCTCTGAAGTTGGGGATCAGTGCATCCGCAAATGGAAGGGATGCTGGACAATCAAAATTCCTTTCCTACAGAAAGAGAAAATGTGGGCTCAATTGAGAGAAGATAGGTTCCTTGACTTAAATTACTTCCTGAGTCTTGGGAGGCAATGTTTTCCATTACTTTGAAACCGTCTGACAGTAAAAGGAATAAGATGGGGTTATTGAACTGTTTATTAAGAGCGTGGGATTTCCCCCTAACACCTTACATTCCAGTGCTGCTTGCAGTGTCATCCCTGGAAGTTATTTATGCATGTCTATCTCTTTCTTGAAACCCCGAGAACCCAGACTGGAAAGACAAGCCTAAAAATGCCATGGCTGTCACCTTCCTTCTGCCCTGAATCGTATTTGGGAAGAGGAAGTTCAATGTTTGGTGAAAATGCCTGAGAGAATCATTCATATAGTTTATAAATCTAGTAGAGCGAATCTATTTCATTAGATTCTGGAGAGACCCACCCACCTGGTAAAAGTCCTAGACATTTTATTCTTATGAAGAATCATTAAGAAAACTGGAGGTATTATTTATTCTGAACAACAGATGACATACTATTACTAAAATTGCCTGAAATTGTCGCAAGTTTTGAGTCAGTGATGTTAAAACGAGTCTGTCACATGGGTCAATATTCAGCACCCTCATAGAGCCTAATATATTTCCACAGATTAGTTTGTCCTGTAGCCCCATAGATTCTGGCCAGTAATTTTATCTATAGGGAGCACTAATCTGTGCAAGTATATTAGTCGGCTCAACAAAATACCATAGACTGAGTGACTTAAGCAACAGAAATTTATTTTCTCACAGTTCTGGAGGCTGGAAGTCCTAGATCAAAGTCTGGTAGGGCTGGTTTCTGGTGAGGGCTCCCTTCCTGGCTTGCAGGTGGCTGCCTTCTTGCTGTGTCTTCACATGTTGAAAAGAGAGCAAATGAGCTCTCTGTTGTCTCTTCTTACAAGAACACTCATCTTATTGGATCAGGTCTCCCCAGCTACCCAGCTTATGATCTCATTTAACCTCAAGTACCTCTTATTACATAAAGGCCATATCTCCAAATACAGTCACATTGGGGACTGGGGTTTCAACATATGAATTGCATGGGGGAGGGGGGGCTAGAGCGCATTTAGTTTATAATGGGAAGAAATAGATTTATTCTTAATCCTGGTGAATCTCATTTTCCTTATCTTAAAAAGGAAGAAAAAGGATGTATTAAGATTAGCTCAGCTTTGAGTGACCCAAAATTCAAATTTAAATTAATGGTTGCTTAAACAAGATAGAAGTTTTATTCTTTCTAAAACAAAGAAGTCTAGAAGGGAGCAGGGAGGGCTGGTTTGGCAGCTCTATGATCATAAGGAATTTCAGATTCTTCTTCCTTTTTTTTTTTTTGGAGATGGAGTCTCACCCTGGCTAGAGTGCAGTGGTACTATATCAGTTCACTGCAACTTCCACCTCCCTGGTTCAAGTGATTCTCCCACCTCAGCCTCCCAAGTATCTGGGGTTACAGGTGCATGCCACTACACCCAGCTAATTTTTGTATTTTTAGTAGAGATGAAGTTTCACCATATTGACAAGGCTGGTCTCGAACTCCTCACCTCAGGTGTATCTGCCTGCCTCAGCCTCATAAAGCGCTGAGATTATAGGCATGAACACCACGTCCAGCCAGATTCTTCATTTTATTGTTGTATCTTCAATGAATAACTTCTACATCCTGCTCCAAGATGGCAGTTTGAGTTCCATGCTCAAACCATTTCAGCCATCAAGAAAGAGGACAAAAATGAAGAAAAGTATGCCTATTTTATTTAAGTATTATTTCTGGATGATGTACATGTCATTTCCTTTTATGTCTCCTTGGCCAGAACTCCTACACTGAGCTAAATTGGATTAAATGACTGCCAATGTGCCTTCCAAGTCTATAGTTCTATGATGTCTCCTAACAGTGAATGGAGAACTCACTGTGAGGGTTCTGATTATTGACTCATGAGACAGGCTCATTTTAACATCACTGACTCAAAACTTGTGATAATTTTAGGCAGAAGCTGAAATGAACTTCTTTCCTAAGTAAAGGATAAGTTAGAATGTAGTGATATGATTAGTATTTTGGAAGGAAAATATGTTTTAAACACAACTCAAGGAATTTTGGGTTTGGGAATGGTTGATAGACAAAGTAGAAAATAATCTTATCTACTAATTAAAACAGGTCTCCTAAGCTTTCATTTTGTTATTGAGTAATCAATGAACTGGCTTCCAGATGTGCATAGAAGACAATACCATGGCACTAGCTTTTAGAAAAGAAAAGCTGTATTTTGAGTCAACTGGCAAGGAGACAGGAGGAAATGCTCAAATCTCTCTCCTTGAGCTGAGGGCTGGGGTGGGTTTTATAAGCATAGGGTAATGAGGTATGATTTGATTGGATCTTGCAATGAGGTGATGATCTGACTGGATTGTACCATGGGGTAATGCCAGGGCTTGACCTGACTGAATCCTGCCATTGGTGTCCACCTCTTTATTCAGTCCTTGCTTCTCTGCCTGCGCACTTAGGTTCCTCCCATCGTTGTACACTTGGTTCATCTGGGCATGCTCTGGTTACAAGACCTTCCACCTGGGAGTCCATGGCATGTAAAAAACCTCACGACTTTGTTACATAAAAAATGAAGCAGATGGTTTCAGTGCAGTTACAATTTTAGTTAAAAGTCAAGGAATTTGATGAAACGACCTCCAAGGTACCTTTTCAATAATTCTATAAAAATTTGAGTGCATAATAAAATAACGCTTCTAGGTTTGCCCCACCCGGTTAGCAAAATAACCTTGGTATTTTCCTTTTTTAACCTCTTCCATTTACCAGTCATCTGCTGCCACGTAACGAATTATAACAAACAATGGTTTAAATACACATTTATTATTCACAGTCTTTGAGGTCAGGAATCTGGGCATGGCTTAGCTGAATTCTCTGCTTTTCTCTCTCACAAGGCTGTAATCAACATGTCAGCCAGGGCTGAGGTCTTGTCTGAAGGTTTGATCATGCTGTCATACAAGGTGGTGCTGGATGGCTGAGCATATTTTCTTTGCAGTTTTGTCTGATTTTTCTCAAAGAGAGTCCCTTGATTGTATAAGCTTCAGCTCCCTCAACGCCCAAGAAGGGACCTGCCTCTGTTTCCCTCTCAGTATTGATTCTGTGACTCAGGATCCTCTTTCTAAGTAGCTGAGTACCTGTCTCTCAGTAGGATGGAGATCATCACGCCTCTGCCTTCATGTTGCCCTTGGGATCCCTTTCAGCTCCTACAGCAGGGTCCACAGCCAGTAGGCCCAGAGCAACTGCCTAACCTAGGTGCCTCTCAGGAACGAGCCTATTGTTCATTAACAAGCCTGGTTATTTTATGGGCCAGTTAACTAGGGAGGCCATGAAAGGGAAATTCCAACATGGTGCAAATCTACATCGTCCCCTCCTCATGTCTCTTTTCTCCCTGCTGTATTTGGGTCTTTGCCACTGTTTAAATTTAAGCCGATTTGCTGTCCCAGCATCTGCAGTTTGATTATTTGACTATTGCCTAGCTCTTGGTGAAACCACTGGGGAGCCCACTAGCCAGTGATTAAATCTGGGCTGTGATTATAATGGTTTTATTTTAGCTGGGCCTCTGTTTATGGGCCCACTGGTATTAGAGTACAATGTTATTGTAATGAGGTATTAGCCTCATAGAAATAGTCATGTGAAGCAAGTGGGCTGAGGCGTGCCAGACAAATGGAGTTGATTATTTGGCTGATACATCTTTGCTTGATCTTTCATTTGGTTGTGAAAGAGAGAGTGTGTAGAGAGACTGCAAAAAAGGGTGGCTGTTATTGAGCACTTACAGTGCGTCAGGCAAGACTGAGGCATCTATCAACGTTATGCATTTTATTTTGAAATGATCCAGTGAGGCGGAATTATTAGCACATTGATATTTAGAGAGGAGGCATAGAGTAGTTAAGAAATTGCCTTTAGTCACACAACTAGCAAACAGAGGAGGTGTGTGCTAACCAGTCTGTTTAACTTCAAAGGCTCTGTTTTTTCTACTTGAAGCTGGATGATGTGGATGTATTTGGATGGGCACTCCCAGCTCCTATGGGTCTTTTTTTGTTTACTTGTTTGTTTTTGATCTGGTAGTCTCAGTTTCAGAACTGCTCTCTGATGGGTGCTGCTTGATGAGAGTAAGTCCTGAGAAGTAAGAATTCAAGAAGAGCCACCAGGATTGTTTTTGCTATCCCAAGTGCAGGATCTCATTCCAGCTCTGCTATAGGAGTTTTTGTCTTCCTCAGACAAATCCTTGCTGCGCTGCCTCTCGGGTCCATTTCTTTCTCCAGCATTATCACCTACCACGTTCCTCTCACTCATGCTGTATTAGCTTCATGGGATGCAATTATTTTATTTGGTAAATGTTGTCAGGAAACACTGATAAGGGAGAGAGAACATGAGACAAAGAGGGGAAGTAAGCCAATATACAGTGAGTCATTAAGTACAATTCCTTGTGGGCAACTGCAGCTTAGTCCTGCTGGGAACTCCAGGACCAATGTAGGACACACACCTCAGAGTTATGCCACCTGAGGGCAGGGACATCTTCTGTGATAGATGGCCGAAGGCATCTAAAAGTGGCAAGTTTTAGCAATTGGAGGACTGGCTAACGTGCACAGAACTGAACTGCCCAGTGCCAAGAGGCTATGAGAGTGTCACTGACACTATTCTTATACAATGAGAAAAATAAACCAGTTGGTTTAAGCCACTGGAGTAGGGTTTTCTGTTGCTTGCAGTTAAAGGGATTCCTAAAGCAAGCTCTTGTCTAAGGATACCTTACTTTCTTTCAGTCCTGTGGACATGCTACCCTTTATTTTTTTTGCATTAGACAGGAACCCCTTTCATACTCTTGCCTCTGCCTGGTGTTCTTTCTCCTCTTACAGCCCCTTTTCATCCTTTCAGTGCAGTGCAGTTTCTGTAAGAGGTTGTGTCTGATCAACCAGTCAAAAGTTGACTGCTCTTTGAACCCAGGTCTGTCCATTTTTAATGGCTAGATTCAGGAAGCAAACCTTCACCCTGTTGAAAGATTCTAAATACTCCCAATTTCCATACTGACTGTTGTTAAAGCAAAGTAA
This sequence comes from Plecturocebus donacophilus, assembly GCA_004027715.1. Classification (NCBI taxonomy): domain Eukaryota; kingdom Metazoa; phylum Chordata; class Mammalia; order Primates; family Pitheciidae; genus Plecturocebus; species Plecturocebus donacophilus. The sequence continues at coordinate 65,326 of PVKP010009698.1, forward strand.
ACCAGAGGCCATCAGCCTGGGGCTGTCCCTATGTTTTTGTAACAAACTGCAACCTAACTTAGTACTTGAACAAGCTAAAATCTATTTAAGTAGTATATTTTTGTAACAAATAGCTGAATTTCAGCCAATCACAGACATCTAACTGATCAGATCATGCCCCAGTAAGACAAATGCCAAGTTATTTCTGCACTTTATTTCTGTGTTCAGCCTATAAAACTCACTCCCCACACTGCAGAGTGCAGCTCTCAAAACCTCTTCTGGTCCTGAGTGCTGCCCTATTCATGACTTGTTCTTTGTTCAAATAAACATTGTTAAATGTATTTTTTCTAAAGTTTTCCACTTAATCTTGGTAACAAACAGTTTACTTTTCCCAGGGACTACATTTTGAATAGTATTGCTTTGTGCAATTCTGGCCATTGTACCTATTAAATAAGGTTCTGTATTGCTGCATTAAAAAAAATCACTGGCAAAACTTCCTGGTTTCAAACAACTATTTTATTATTTCAGATAATGTATTTGGGTCAGGAATTAGGAAAAGGCTCAGCTGGTGAATTCTGGTTTGGGGTCTGTCATGTGGTTGTACCCAGTGTCTGGAGTTGGACCAATGCAGGGCTGGTGAAGATGGGGATTGGTTGAACCTCTCTCTCTTTGTGTAGTCTCAGGGCTGTTCCATGTTGTCTCTCTGCATAGGCTAGCTTGGACTTCCTCCCAGCATGGCAATTTCAGGGCAGTTGACTATTTACATGAGGGCTTAGATGTCAAGAGTGAGTGTCCTAGTAGGCAAGATGGTATCTGAGTCATCTTTTAGAAGTTGGCCTAAGAAGTTATAGAGCATCACTTTGAATACTCTGTTGGTTGAGACAGTCACAAAAGTGAACCAATATTCAAGGGAAGGGGAAATACATCCCATTTCTTGATGGAGGTAGCAAGATTCTAGAAGAACATGTGAGATGGGAGATACTATTGTAACACCTTTAGAATATATGATTGGTCTCCTCCTATGGGGTGGTATACATATGGGCTGAGGGTTAGGGGGCAAAGAATGAAGGCAGAAAGCCTTTTAGAAAGCTGATCTAGGTGAAAATGAAATGAGATATTATATAAGCAGTGGAAAAGAAGAGGAGGAGCTGGTTTGTATTATTTAGGATGTAGAAATCACTAGGAAATGGTGACCAGGATATAAAGAGTGAAAGAGAACATGGACACGGATATACCAAAGATTGTTGGTTTGGTGGTTTGGGTGGGTGGTGGGTCATTCACTAAGTTAGAGAATGTAGGAGGAAGAGCAGGAAGCAGGAGTAGCGATGTTGATGGATTTGGCTTTGGACATGCTATGTTGGATTCATATTGTGTGATTCATTAAAACTCTTCCAAGTATAGGACTGAGTGATGGTATGGAAGTTGGAAAAGGCTATATCCAGCTCTTCAGAGTCTCTGCACAGGAGTGTGTCAGATGCTCCAAGAAATTGGGCAACAGAAGGGCTGGGTTATAGGGTAGATTGATATATCCAAGCAAAGAGGCTGGTTGATGCAGTACAGTGCAGTGTTTGCAAAAGTTGCCTGATTGTCAGAATCACCTGGAGAGCTTGTTAAAAATAAAAATTCCCAGGCACCACCTCAAATGTACTGGATCAGAATCTTCATGGGAGGGACCTGGGAATCCCTCTTTTTTTTTTTTTTTTTTTTTTTTTTTAAAGAGAGGAGAAAGAAACAGCAAAAGAAAGGAAGAGATTTTAGAAAAAGAGAGAAAAGGAGAAAGAAAGAAACAGCAAAAGAAAGAAAAAAAGAAAAAGAAAGGAAGAGATTTTAGAAAAAGAGAAAAGGAGAAAGAAAGAAACAGCAAAAGAAAGAATAAAAAAAAGAATGAAAGAGAGAAAGAGGAAGAGAAAGAGGGAGAGAGAATGGGATTCTTGTTTTATTGCCCAGGCTAAAATACAGTCTAAAAATGGGTATTAAAAACCTCTTTTATGCCAATAATTGTGTTTAACAATGGA
>PVKP010009699.1:0-67300 GCA_004027715.1 Plecturocebus donacophilus
AATCCCTGTCCTCACAGAGGTTATATTCTAATGAGAAGGCATCAGATGAACTGAATAGAAAGTAATGCATGTGGGGTGGGAAGTACTGCGGTGATAAATAAAGCACAGCAGGGAGCTTGGCAATGCAGCAGGGACAATTTCACAGGAAAGGGAGCATTTGAGTGAAATATCTGAAGGAGGGTGGCTCCTGGATGTCTGGAGTGGAACACTCCAGGCAGAGGAACCAATGCGGGCAAAGGCGCTGGGCTGAGTGTGCCTGGTGCAATGGCAGAGGAGTGCAGAGAGAGCACAGAGGTCAGTGACAGTGGTGAGGGCGCTGAGCAGAGGACGGTGAGCACCGTACCGTCCTCAGGGGTGGGGAGGAGAGAGCAGGAGGTGTGCCAGTGGGGACACTCTACCCAGGGCCACCATGGGGAGCTTCCCCAGAGCCTTGTGCTCCCGGGAAACTGACAGTTAAAAAAAAAACAACCCTCCCTGTTTGTATTCTGACACAGGTGACTGTAAATGATCACTCTTCCCTGTGTAATTTAGATAAGACTCAAGGAGGATACCTCTGTTTACCCATGACAAGGCCAGACACGGAGCCTCCAAATCCCCCTTTGTCTCAAAAATGATTAGCTAAACTATTTGTCCTGCTGAAACTAGCTAGACACAGAGGTAGACGCTGCCTGTGTACGACAGAGAGAAATTCCCCCAATGACAAAAAAGCATTTCTAACTGTGAAATGATTTCATCCACAACTTGCCTACTCTTCCCCATAAGTCTGAGGTGAAATCACCTGTTCAGATGCTCTGCACTTCAGATCTGTGATCTCCTGATTGCAATTGGGAGAATAAAATCAACTTCCTTCCTTGTTCCATTTTTGTCTTTGAACATGATAGTAGCTGTATTATAAACCCATTTGAGAGAGGTTTTTTTTCTTCATAACGTGTTTGACAACAAGCCGTCTCTAAATTTTAAAGTCACTCTCTTGGGTTGAAATCACCTTCCTATGGGCTTGAAGAGCAGACAATCATGATTCAAATTTAATTACTAAATTCTAAAGTCATACTTTGTGAGAATTAAATTGGGAGACAGCAGAGATAGTTCATCAATCGAATCCTTTGAGCATTATTTAATATTGAGAAAGTAAGTGATATAGTTTGGCTCTGGATCCCCACCCAAAGGTCACCTTGAATTGTAATAATCTCCACATGTCAAGGGTGGGACCAGGTGGAGATAATTGAATCAAGAGGGCGGTGTCCCCCATACTGTTCTCGTGATAGTGAGTGAGTTCTCACGAGATCTATCGGTTTTAAAAGAGGCTTGCCCCCGCCTTCCTTTGTACTCAGTCTTTCTCCTGCCACTCTGTGAAGTGGTGCCTTCCACCATGATTGCAAATTTCCTGAGGCTTCCCCAGCCGTGTGGAACTGTAAGTCAGTTAAGCCTCTTTCCTTTATAGATTACTCAGTCTCAGGCAGTTCCTTACAGCAGTGTGAGAATGGACTAATACAGTAAGTTTCCCTTTTACTTTTCCAGCCAGTGCCATCGATGCAATACACAACCAACGAAGTTTAATTTACATTCTTTTATTGAGATACTTATATGGAACATTTTGTTGTTAGTCTTAGTTATAAATTACAAAATTAAAAATACATGTTATCAATGTCACTAAATTTTTGCTCTAAAAACTTTACTGATAAAAAAGCAAAAAATGACACCTGGCTTGTCCCCAAAATGTGTCCACTAGAGCCAGCAGCTGAAATCACTCACTTTGTTTAACAAGAGCTTTTTGAAATAGTCAATTGTACTTGAAATATTAAGAACGGGACTATCAATCATTCATTTCTCAGTGTGAATTAGTCTCTGAAGACGGCTTTTCTTTCACTTGGATGAAATAATCTTCAGTGAGGAAATGGGACTTGTAACAGACTTGTAGGGAAAGTGAAAAATAGGACAATTTAAGGGAGTTCAGACATGGGTGAGTGGAAATATTGGCTAGCTTCAGAATAGCACAAAAACTCTGGCTTCAAAAGAGGAGATGAGATGAACACAAAAGACAGGTGAGATTTATTTGGAATATTCCCGCCCCAATTACTAGTGCTTTCACAGGTTTGTGAAATAACTAGAGTAATGGACACCGATCTGATAAAGGTTCTTGTGAAGATGGGCTTGAGGCCAAGCACAATGGCTCATGCCTATAATTCCAGCACTTTTGGAGGCTGAGGTTGGAGGACTGCTTGAGGCTGGGAGTTTGAGGTTATAGTGAGCTATGACTGCACCACTGCACCCCAGCCTGGGTAACAGAGTGAGACTCTGTCTCAAAAACAAAACAAAATATGAACAACTGTAGATGTGCATAGTGAGAATTCTGTGTTCGGTAAAATTGTTGAACTGAAGTGTAATCAAGAGGTGGCTCAGCAGGTCTTGCGGTGCCAGGTGATACTTTAAAAATTAAAGGATCCCACTAGAGCTGGAGATCTCCCTGGCCACTTTCATTTCCCTAACACTGGTGGACCCCAGAACGAGGGTACAGATGGGGGCTCATCTGCCATGTCTAAATGTTTAGAAGTTGTCAATTAAGCTGGTAAATTGTTAAAATGATCTATCCTCTTAAGTATACCTTCATACCTACCTGGAAGATTAGGTTCATATTTAGGATCCTCAGACTTTTGGGGTCCAGATCAGAATATGGCAGTGGAGGAAGAGCTGGCTCCCCGATTCTCAGCCTGCGGTCCAACTCCCTTCTCTTCCTCTCCCTGAACCATGGGGCCTTGGCTGTATGTGTATGAACACCTCCAACTCCTTACTACACGTCCAAGTTCCATGCATACTCCACATCAACAGCCCCCTCCACTGGCCCCTCCTTGGGCCTCTAAGTATGCATACTAGTGGCACAGTCTGCCCTTGGAAGAGAGGATGTGAAGTAGAAGTCTGTGTAGGTCAGAGAGTAGGCTTGCAATCACATTTCCTCAAATGACTAGGGAATTCTAGGGTCTTGGGTACTTGAATCATTGCCTAGAAGGGAAGGCTTGGGTTGCAGGTGGGCAAGACCTTTTGGCCCCTTGAACTCCTTGCTATGGGGGATGGAAGATGTGTCTGAGAATGTGGCTCTAGGATGGCCAGAGATGGGCCTGTAAAGCATGTGGCCTTTCTTGCTAGGGCAGTGTTGTTAGTAGACATAACCCCGCAGAAGTTCTGCCTCTACTGTGTGTAATGTGTTTGCTTTAGACATAATTGTTCACTAAATATATTTCATTCCATAATGTGAACTTAGATCTTCTCAAGGATCTGTTATTGTCTCTATAAAATCCTAAATAGAAAGACTTCCTTTGGGTTGCTGGGAGGTTGGGTGGTTGGATGATGATGGTGGTTGATCATGGAGCTTGGAGCATACAGCCCAGGTGTCAGCCCTCCTGGGAAATGCTGCTCAGTCGTAGATTACTCCAGCTGGCCGGGGCATCAGTCTCTCCCACTTCTATCCTCCAGACTTAGGTTTTGAGGGTTAGAACACAGAAACTAGAGGAAACTGCTCAAGGTCTTTTTGTTTACCCAGGAGACTCCATGTGCTGAAGGAACGTAGAAGACGAAGTTTCAAAAATGCTTTGTGTTGTTTTAAGGACCTTGAAAAAAAGCTTTATCACAGATTCAGGCCAACTCAGTATTCTACGTAATGAAAAAAAAAAAAAAGCTCCTCACAATAAGGATCCCTAAAGCGTTCATTCTGACAGTGAAATAGAGATTTTTGAAGTACTCAATGAGTTTCATTTGCCAAATAGTATTTAGCTATGATTTAAATGGAAGAGTATTTCAAGAGCTGAACAGAATAACGCTGTTTATCTTCAGCATAATCTGAGTAATTGACTGCTCTCGAACTTTGATGTAGATAGAGGAAGCTACATACCATCTGTTTCCTTAGAATATTTTTGAAAAGAAGAACTATAAACCCTTCTGGAGCCCAGTACCCCTTCCACATCCAAAGAAGTCCATAGATTTCACATGTAAATATTAACACACACTTCTGACCCCAGACAGGACTCCAAGTTTTCTGCCATGGACAAAGGTGAGGAGACATCACTTTTCTTTGCATAGATTTCAATTTCCAAGCAGGAGGGATTTTTGCTTTCTCTCAGGTATGCCAGGGAGGATTTTTATGAAAGTAAAACTGGCTTAATAAGTTAAGTTGCTTAGGGCTGTCAGCGTTCCTGAACTATCCTCACCAGAGCTTCTTAAACACATAATTCTGTCTTTAATACTTGGTGCAGACCAAATTTATGCAGGCCCGGAAGGCAGTTTCCTGACCTTTTGGTGGAACCATCCCCAAAGATTTCATAGTGATGCACATTGTGTTCTTTCTACTTAAGGTGACTATTTTTAGAGTGTGAAAATCTAAGACCATGATTTGACATTCACTTAATTTACTCATCATGCATAGTTGGAGATGGTATCAACCTTCACTGCTCATCTGTATGTGTGTTTCAGAGAAGCATTGGAATATATCTGTAGCTATATTTTTTCTTAATCTGCAGGGACTGCATAATTTAATATATGCATTTTCCTCTTCACCAGCATTATCAGACATAGCAAACATGGGATTTTCCAAAGCACAGAGAAATTGTGCCTATAAACTAAAAGGTCTTTCAGTCTTGAACAGGAGATTCATTAGCATGTCAAACCAACAAGTTCAACGTTTCTGCCTCTGAATGTCTAAAACCATACAAACCAGCTACCTGTCTACTGTTTTTTTCCACCTCTGCTTCTGCCCTTGTCAAGCCCTGAAGCTAGACTCTTTAAAGCACAGAAAACCAAGAGCACAAACCAGAGTCTGTGGCCTGGGCTCCAGTCTGAGCCTTCCTGGTTCAATGGAGGGTATGCATCCATCAGTGGCCTCCTCTTCCCTGCTGCTGGGGTTGACACAAAGTTGCTCCCAACTTTGAGCACTATATACCCTGTTGCCATTGTAGGGCTCTTTACCTGATCCCTGCCTCTATTTCATGAGTTATGGTTTCCAAGGAGACCTGTGCCCATATATTCAAGAGGTGTGCCCAGTGGGTCCAAGTACTACTGAGTCATGTCCTAATTAGAAATGGCCCAGCCTTTGGGATTGCATTTTTCTAGGTTCTCACTTACTGAGCAGTGGCCTTGCTTATATACACCTTGCCTCTCTTTTTATCCTACTTTTAATTCATATCTAGTTTTTCTAGGGCTAGCTTTTCCCAGCTTTTTTTTTTGGATGTTTAAATCCTGACCCTATATGTAAGAACAGTGGATTGAAATCCTGCTATGCATGGACAGGTTTCCTCCAAAGACAGCTGCCACATGTCTGACCTTGATCTTTCAAAGACTGCCAGGACTCCCAGTTGTTGTATCTAGTTCACCTGCTGGATATGCTAGGAACAGACACTGGAAATTAGGTCCCTGGGCACTCTGCATGGGCTGCCCAGACGCCCTCTCAGGGGCACCTTCTGTAACTGGGCCAGTCCTCTCCAGGCCCTCTTCAACCAGTGCTGGGGACTTAGCTTGGTGCCCCTCTCCCTGACCCTTCTAGCCGGTTTGTTGGAGATCAATGTTTATGACTTTAGCTTAATTAATATCATAAATAGGCCCCATTTTAAATGAATTTATAAGTTACATGCTATAAATTTATGAAGGAGATGGCAAGGGATTGATGGAGGGTGGAAGTCTGTGGGATAAATGGAGCATGCCCATCATCTGATGCAGATTTTGCAGATGAATTAGATTTGGAATTAACTTTGAAGAACGAAAGAAGTATTCTGATAAAAATATGTGAAGAGACAGTTTCAGGTAGGTTGGATAAGCTCCTTGGAAAGGATTGGGTAAATACTTTCACAACATGGGGTACCAGGGTGGAAGGAACTGCAGGAGGAGAGCGCAGCACACTGGGAACATCCTGATGGTCGTGACTGGCTTGTTCATTTTTGTATCCTGGGCCCAGCACAGTGCCCCAAACATGGTTGGCATTTGGTCAACATACTGTCATTGAATGAATGTTAAATGAGGCTACATATGGCGTTTTTTTATACTAAGCTATTTCCTGGTGGGAAACAACATATTAGACAGCAAGTAACTTCCTCCCTTTGCTCTCCTCTCTGACAAAGGGTAAGCTGGCTTATGCATTTCTAGAGATAAATGGGTACCTCTCTTCAGGGGACCTAGAAGGATTTGCAGTAAGGCTTATTTGCTTCCCAGAGGAAAACTCCAACCCCTGGGCCTGTATAGCTGCCCACATGAGAACTTTCTGAAATTCTTTCCTGCAGGAACCTGTTAGTTGTCTGATATTACTGACAAGAGTTTGGAATCAGGTGAGAGATTGCCAAATCAGCCTCAGCTATGCCTTTTTGATCAATTTACTCAACATATTCCAAAGCAATGATATCTGCATACTGAAGAAATAGTCTATAGCAGTATCAATAAGTCATAGACATATATGGCTATAGTTAGACAGGATGGAGGAACAGTGCATTTTCTTGGAAGTGCTTGAGAAGTAACCCCAGAGCAGGGCCATGCAGACTGCTCACCTGGCTCAGCTATGCTTAGCCTCAGCTAAGCTTTTTAAAAGTAAAAATACTGTTGTACTTTTTATCCGTGAAGTTATTAGCTTAATTAAGGCAGAGACACTGTCAATGATAACCAAGTAACTAACAGAACAGAAACATTGTTTCAAGGCCTTGTCACTGGACAACTGGGATTTTCCTGCATTGGAGAGGCAGGAAATAGTGAAGAGAGAAACAAAACAGATTTGTTACTTTTTTTCTTATTTGGACAATAAAAACCTACATGGTTTCAGAGACACACTCTCTTTCCTGTGGTGTGAATAGGGAGGGGGCTTGTTGCATTAGAAACTGCAGTACTTTGCCTGGGTATGGTGGCTTACACCTGTAATCCCAGCACGTTGGAAGGCCGAGGAGGGTGGATCACGAGGTCAGGGGTTCAAGACCAGCCTGGCCAATATGGTGAAACCCCGTCTCTACTAAAAAAACAAACAAAAAAAATTATATATATATATATATATATATATATATATATATATATATATATATACACACACACACACACATATATATATGTATATGCATGCTGGGTGTGGTGACAGGTGCCTGTAATCCCAGATACTCAGGAGGCTGAGGCAGAGAACTGCTTGAACCCGGTAGGTAGAAGTTGCAGTGAGTCAAGATTGTGCCACTGCACTCCAGCCTAGGCGACAGAGCGAGACTCCCTTAAGAAAAGAAAAGAAAAAAAACTGCAGTACTCCCCACCACCACTTCTGTAACGACTGGTGTAACTAAGCATCAGGATTTTCTGTGCCAGAGACTCTGCCATGTGCTTTTCATTTACCTTCTATTTTATTTACCACAGGCTTGCAAGTAGGATGTTACTGCTTCTCCTTTCTAGAGATGAGGAGACTAAGGACCAGTGAGGTTAAATATTCCATCAAGGTCTCTGATAGAGCAAAAATTCTCAACCTTGGTAGTAATGACACTTGGGATTAAATGTTTGTTGATGCTGTTGTGAGGTGAGGGGCTGTCCTGTGCACTGTAGGATGTTTAGAATCCTTAGCTTCTGTCTATGCTAATAGACTATCCCCCCAAGTATGACAACTCAGAATATCTCAAGACCTTGCCAAATGTCCTGGGTAGGGGTGCAAAATTGCCCCAGTTAAGAATCATTACTCATGGTAGAGTTAAGTGGCTGACCTGGGCTTTATTTTATTTATTTTTTTGAGATGAAGTTTCGCTCTTGTTGCCCAGGGTGGAGTGCAATGGCATGATCTCAGCTCACTGCAACCTCTGCTTCCCAGGTGCAAGTGATTCTCCTGCCTCAGCCTCCCAAGTACTTGAGGTCACAGGCATCTGCTACCATGCCTGGCTAATTTTGTATTTTTAGTAGAGACGGGGTTTCTCCATGTTGGTCAGGCTCGTCTCAAACTCCTGACCTTGTGATCCACCCACCTCAGCCTCCCAAAGTGCTGAGATTACAGGGATGAGTCACTGTGCCCAGGCTGACCTCGGCTTTAAATTCCTATCTTCTTCCTTGGCTTAGCTAGAAACTAAAGTAACATGTAGATCACGTAAATAGGAGCACTCATGTGAAGAGACTGCCTTGCATGGCAGCAGAATGACCCTGATCTACTTTAGTTGTCACAGTAGTTAATGTCATTTCAAAATAAAGGAATATATAGTAACAAGAGCTAACATTTATTCAGTGCTTACTATGTTCCAAGAATTGTGCCAAACACTTAATATACATTTGCTCATTTAATTATTTCCATACCTTGTGAAGAATGATAAGCTAGCAGCCCCAGCAGACAATAAAATAGATTCAGAAAAGAAAATGTTGCCACTGCAGCAGCAGGAGGACATCCTGTAATGGCTAATAGTTCGTTCAAAGTTCAATGGTAGGGTCCTTCTGAGATATCAGATTTCGGTGACATTTGAGGTTCCAATTATCCCCAACTATGGAATGCACCTGGTTAAGCTTGCTCTGTCAAAGAAGGGTTGTTTTGAACAATTTTCATGGAGTATATCAATTAGATAATATCACACATTCTTTTCAGTACCAAGTGCTCTTCTGGGGTGGAATTGTATGTCACTTCCTGTTTGGAGAAAAATGCATGAGGCTTCTGGGAAAATGCGATTCGTTCAAAACTGGGTTCCTGCATTTCTCAGACTCTTTGTTCCTTAACACTGTCTCCCCTAAAATGCCATCAGTTTTGAAAGTATTTTCTAAATCAAAGTCAAATTCTTAGAGAAGAAAAATGATTGTGAACTCATTAGTTTGAATTAAATTAATGACTTCATAGTGACCATTTTAGGGGGAGAAATTTAAGTCTAATGCCAGTAGAAGGCAGCTCTGGCATCTGCACCCTATTGCCAATAAATAAGAGGCTGACCCAGAAGCTGGTCTAAAAACTTGACAATAACCTGACCCATATTATGGTTCACATAGAGAAGACTTCTGACTTATAGAGCATGATAAATCTTAATGAGTGCACTGTTGGGGTTTGTTTATGAGATTCAATAATTTGAACAAGGGATGGGGGAAGAAAGAGCCTGGGGAGTGAGGCAGAGATGCTAATTCTAAAGTAGAAGACACCTGGATGGAGAAGGAGGACAAAGGTGACCAGAAAGAGGAATCAATGGAGAAAAGAAGCTGACACTGTCCAGGGCTCAGAGTGGGGACTATATTGCCCAGATCCACGTCAGGAGATCTCCTGAGGCTTCACTGTGCTCACAAGGGACTGGCCCTTCCTTTCACAAGACACAATAGAGTACTTGAGTATGTGTAGAGTAGGTTGTGCCAAAATGTATGGTGGGACTTAGCTGCGGGATGCTGTTGAGAAAAGCTTAAGTGTTGGTGAGGGAGGGCTTCTGGAGCATATGAGGACCTGTGTGGTGTTTAAAGCTCAGCACCTCCTGCTCCATTCAGTAGCAACAGGGCCGGGTCAGCGGCTATGTGACCTGTGTAGTTGCACAGGGCCCTGTGCTCAGAAGAGTCCTATGCTTGGTTTAATTGTTCTGTTGTTGCCATCCTGAAAACCTTAATTTTTGAACAAGCATCCTGGTCAAATTATATAACTGATCTCAATTACACACACACACGGAAAAAGAAAGCAAGAGAACACTATCTGGATATACCTTTGTGATGTGCCACATCTACATTATTCCAGGACCCCAGGGAGGGTGGTGGTTAAGAGGAAGCTCAGTAGTAATGCACAGGACATTGTACTGAGAGTTCCCAGAGAAAAGCAATGAAGTACCTTATTTTATTTTACTTTATATTTTTTTTTGAGATGGAGTCTCACTCTGTCACCAGGCTGGAGTGCAGTGCTGTGCTCTCAGCTCACTGCAGCCTCTGCCTCCCAGGTTCAAGTGATTCTCCTGCCTCAGCCTCCCTAGTAGCTGGGATTACAGGCGCGTGCCACCACACCTGGCTAATTCTTGTATTTTCAGTAGAGACAGGTTTTCGCCATATTGGCCAAGATGGTCTTGATCTCTTGACCTTATGATCTACCAGCTTTGGCCTCCCAAAGTGCATAGGATTATAGGTGTGAGCTACTGTGCCCTGCTTAATTATCTTATTTTTAAAAATTCTAAGATACTATCAAATATGACTTTCACTGGCTTGGTGACAGCCTCTTTTTTCATTGAAAAGTAAATACATTAACTGTCCATATAGAATATCTGACATATTACTGATTTAATAAACATTACATTGTGCAAGAAAAAGAAAAGTATGTATTAGAATGGCAGATACGCAGTTCATGATGCATTTTCATAGACCCTCAGATTGACTTGGACAGCAAAAGTAAGCATTCATTTTGCCTGTCTGGTCTGTTTTCAGTTCAGATAATTTTTCTGGGCTGCTTAAATTCAACTAAACATTGATACACTTTGTAAAGGAGCAATGAAAGAGCTCTTTTACTTGTGATTAGTTGAAAGATAACTAATTGAAAACAACTAGATACACAGACTCAGATTTAACTTTGATGACATTGAACATTAGTGAGAAGAGGACATTTGAATATTTCTTCTTGATGTTTGTTTATTCTGTTTCAGTCAAACTTTACAATCTCAACACCTTGAATGGTCTGATCCAGCTGAAAAGCAAACAGACACATTTATATAACCAAGATTTTGCCTGCAAGCAGAACATAAAGTCCCTTTTCAGGATACAGATGTTCCCTACAACAGATCACTTTCTTAGAGTGTTGGTTGACATCATCCCTCAAGGTGTGCTCTTCTTTAGCTGTCCTGGCAAATCTTGTTTCATTAGAGAGCTCCTCACCAAGGAGCTTGTTGCTCACAATAGGCACTGACTCACGCAGCTCTCTTATGACAGGCTCAGGCCCTCTCTTCCTCACACCTGCCTCCTACCAGCTCTGACTTGAAAAGCGATTCATCACATGGCTTCCTCCTAGGGCTTGTGGGCAGAACACAGTGGGTTGTCTCCAAAAAGGGCCTTGGCATTTGCTCTTTATCTTGAATCACCAACAGTGCACTAAAGCATAACCTAGGTTTCCAATTCAGTGTCATGGAATGGTCTAATATTTATCCATCGAGGAGAGTTTTGCTAAATATGAATACCTTCTAAGTACATGCAGCAGAGTGAGGTGAGGGGTTGGGGAGAACGTGAAGACAAATGAAGAGAGTCTGATCTGGAGTGAGATGGGAGGGCTGTTAATCTAGTAGAACAGAAAAGATCTGTGCATAAAATCTGTACCAGTGAAGCCACTTGTCTAGATTCCATTTTCTGTGAACTGCTAATTTCACATTAGTGAATAGAATACTATCACATCACATCTATGTTATCCTTTTTCTTTTCTTTTTTTTTTTTTTTAAAGACAGTCTCATTCTGTTGCCAGGCTGGAGTGCAGTAACAATCTTGGCTCGCTGCAACTTCTGCCTCTCAGATTCAAGTGATTCTCCTGCCTCAGCCTCCTGAGTAGCTGGGAGTACAGGTGTGTGCCACCACGCCCAGCTAATTTTTTTATTTTCGGTAGAGACGGCGTTTCACCATGCTGGCCAGGATGGTCTCGATCTCTTGCTTGACCTTATGATACACCTGCCTTGGCCTCCCAAAATGCTGGGGTTACAGGCGTGAGCCACTGTGCCTGGCCCATGTTTTCCATCTTAAATACCTTCCTATTGGATAGGCACTGGGTCCACTATTGTTTATATAGTGATGTGAAGAGCAGACTGCCTCATAAATATTTAGTAAATGATGATGACAATCATGATCCATTTCCTATTTGGTTGCTGTCGAAATGAGCTGGGCTTTCTTTGGGTCTACCTAAAAGGAAAGACTATGACAACTCCTTCTCCTTTTCCTCAGATGGCTTTTCAGAATCTTCATGTGCCTGGCCCTCTCCTTTGCTTTACGTACATTGATTCTTTACAACACCACCACAAGTTCGTTATTAATATCCTCCTTTTCCAGAAAAAGAAATGGAATGTCAGAAATTGAGTAACTTGATCCAGGGGGCGGAGCTGGAGTTCAGGCATGGCTTGCTCCTAAACACCCCACTGCAGCCCTTCCTTAAATGAAAAATTCTGGTCTTTTGCAGCCCTTCCTCCCAACAGGAGCATCAGGGATGAAAGCTCAGGTCCTCTGAGAGCATGGGGAAGGTCCTGAAGGTAAAACAGAGACTGCATTCCTTCAAATGGAAATTGCAGATGTGAGGTAGAACCTACTGTCTCATAAATGATTTTTGTTTTGTTTTTGTTTTCCTTTCATATAAGCATTAGCATTCTCGAATAGCCAGAGCACACACTTGCTTGTGGAAAAATACTGTAACATTTTAATTTGAAAAGTCTAATGGCATGAAGTGAGGAAAAGGAAGAAAGTTCTATACTGCAGAAAAAAGAAAGAGAAGAGTCGAAGGGAAAGCATTTCTAGAAAATTCAAGTAATGTCTGAACAATTTTGAATAGTTGTTCACCTCTCTCCAGCTGATGGGAACCAAACTCTGAGCATCCTTAGAATATCTTCAGAGAAGCCTGGTGTGCCAGCCCCAACAGAGCACGTGACCTTGACTCTGTTATTATGAACTTGCAAAAGCCCAGGTAAAGATGCTGGGACACCCATTCACCTAGTCCTCCAGGTTTCCTGTATTTATTTTTAAAAATCTTTAGTTTTTGTGGGTACATAGTAGATATACACCTCCAGGTTTCTTGAATGCCTACTGTGTATAAGGCATGAGACACTCACGTTCTTGATGGGACTCTTTTTTTTTTTCTTATTAAAGAGATAGGGTTTCACCATATTGGCCAGGCTGGTTTCAAACTCCTGACCTCAGGTGATCTGCCTGCCTCAGCCTCCCAAAGTGTTGGGATTATAGGCATGAGCCACCGCGCCTGGTGGGACTCACTCTTTAACCTAATTTGCAGTCACACTACAGGGTGAGGACGTTAGCTATTACTGTCTGTTCTAATGAAACTTCTCTCTCACTGGCTTGGACCCAGGGTCCCCCAAAATGGGCCTTTCTCCAACTTTTTCCTTAAAGCAGTGTTTTCAAAACTGAAATAAAACAGCATTAAAAAAAATAGAAGGGGTATGATGATGTCAGAACACAGTATCTGTGGTGAGACCATGAGCTGTTTGGTAGAACTCATTTGGTTATGTGTGCGCATGTACTGGGATGTGATGTAGAATGTGCTTCTCATGATAGATTATGGGCTGAAAAGTTGGAAAGTACATGAAGGAGCTCTCTGTCCTCTACTTCCTGACTTCTTTTCTTGTCAGGCCCCATAAAAGACATTTCCCTGTGGGGGTCTTTCTGGCTTTGTGCCTGCTCTTTGGACTCAGGGTTTGAAACTCTTTCCTTCCAGAGGTCCACTGATTTAGGACTAGGACTATGGCTGCTGTGTACCCCATGCCCACTACGTGTGTCAGCCTCCCTCATCCTGCCACCCACCGTGCACACCAGGCTGTGGCCTGAGTCTCTAGCCTGGCCCGATCACTGGATGTCCTGATCATCACTCAGGAATGACTCAAGAACCCACAGCACATGCGGGTTCCTTCGGCATTTGTAGCAAAACTACTGCTAACCTAATAGTTATTTCCTTTCCATGTCACCCACTGGTTGCAGAGTGATGCTTTAAAGAAGAGCAAAGGCTCACCTGAGGGGTGGAACCTGGGCCTTGTTGAAAGCCTTGGGTACAAAGGCTAGTCATCTCAGGATTTCCCCAAAGGCTCCTCACTCTGGCTTCCTTGCCCTATCTCTTCACGTGTCCTTTGATTTTAAACTATTCCTGTCTGCTTTGGGCACCTTGGTGTATAACTCTAGCATCTGATCTGAGCTACAAGCTCTCACTCCCCCTCTGCCATCCCAAGCTTCAACAATGAGAACAAACATATACTGAGGGCTTACTGTGGAACAGATGCTGTGTTAACATGCTCATCATTGCCATTATTTCATGCACTCTCACAGGTAGACCATAAGGTGGGTAACATTTTACTTCCGTTTTATAGGCAAGAAAACTGAAGCCATGCTAAGCAGCTGGTCCAAGGTCAGCTTGGATTTGAGCCTAACTGGCTGGCTTAAATGCTTGCAACCTTGACCTCTATACCAGGCAGGCTTTGGTAGACATAGATATCTACCAAAGTTCTACCCTCCCACCCAGTCTCACCATTGCTACCTGGCCAAGATGGAAAAGTACATTAGCTTCGTGATGATACATTTCTGTAAGGATTGAGAGTCAGGAAAAGGAGTTATGCCCTTAAAGTTTTGGTATATTTTCATCTATTAGCTAGGCATTATGTAATTACAATATTTCTCTGTTTTGCATTTGCTTCCAGAAGACTTAAACATAATGTTTATAGTAAGTATGTTAATTCCATGGTTAGTGTAATTTCTTTATCCTTTTCACTTCTTCAGTCTTTCAATCCGTTTATGTGAACATATGTACGTATATAAATTTAACTATAAACCACCTCAGATTTGTAACAGGGAAGGAAATAAACTAGTAAGCATTCTACTTATTCCTAAAGACATCTGATTTTCTTGAGTAGATGAGAATTTGAATAACTTAAAAGAAGTCTCGATAACATCATTATAGAAATTATGTACAGCAGGGTCTTTCTATTCCTAGTTTGTCTTGGAAGAAAATGAATGTACAGGATTATCCTTTATTATTTGTCTGAGCAAAGCCTCAGGGCTAGTTGGCAGGGCTTTCACATACAGCTGTGCAGATTATGTGCTGCACAACTTCAAGGAGTGCTATTCATTTTGCAGTCTATGGAGTTGCTCAGTGTGCAACCTGTACAACTGTGCGCAGGAGCTCTAAGGGTTTAATTGGGCTCATACCACTCTGCTTTTCATTAACTGCTGACTGGGATTGGAGTTAGCTATTTGGAGGGGAGGTGGCTGTAAAGCAGGAAAGTATTCCATTGCTCCTTTTTCCTTCCAAGGCAAACATACTCCTCTCTGCTCTGGATTAAAGTCCCAGGCAATGCAGGCGATAAGGAGAGCTTTTCCCTCCTCAGAGTAGCATGGAGGCTGGGAGGCAGGAGGAGGAGGAGAAGAAGCCCAAGGAGACACTAAGCTGAGCAGGCAATCAATCATCTGAAAACCTCTCCTGCATTTCTTCTGGCTTTATTTTGAGCACTAATTGGAAATGCCTGCCCCTTCATAGTCTGCTTTCTCACTAGAAAGGAAAGAAGGTTCCAGCTGAGCCTGGGGATGCTGAAAAGAAATGAGACAACTTTTCACACTGTTGGCATCTTCCACTGCTTCTTCCTCCAGAGCCTTACTTTGGGGTGCTTGCATGTGCTGTCTGTCATTGGCAAGGGAAGTCCTGTATATACTGGGTTCCCGTATCTGCAGGGGATAGAGGGGATTTTATAAAGTGTGTTGAATGTATGGCCTTACACACAGACTATATACATATATATATATACACATATAGTGTGTGTGTGTGTGTATATATATATATATATATATATATATATATATAGAGAGAGAGAGAGAGAGAGAGAGAGAGAGAGAGAGAGAAAGAGAATGGTTGACCAGCGTGAAATGGGAGTAAGGGATCATGTGAGCCCTGCTATTGGAAAAGGGTAGGGGCCATACTCTGGGAGAGAAGAGACCAAGTTCTGACTTGATCTTTCTTGTAGCACTGCCCTCAGCAATATTGCTGGAGTCATAATTACTTTCTGAGAAAAGGTTCATTGTTACTGGAAATGAAATGAAGATAAAGCGACCCCACTGCAGAAAAATCACTTTAAAATTGGCTCCAGTTTTGGGAAACAGTGGGTCTGAGTGCTATTTTTGCACACACTATATCCCAATTGTGTTACAGCTTATAAAACTTTAGTTGGAACCAGTGGTTCTAAACCTGGTCCTACATTGAAATTACCTGGTGAACATTCAGAAAATACCAATGCTGGAGCCCATCTCTGATTTAATTGGCCTGGGTGGAGCTTGGCTGTCTGTATTAAAGGCTTCCCGGTGATTCTAATGTGCAGGAGAAATCTTTCAGCTTGGTCTACACCCCTGGTTTTCAGGCCTTTGGAACCAAAGCATTGGAATCACCTGGAGGCTTGTGCAAGCACAGTTGCTGGGCCTCCTTCCATAGATTTTTCATTCAGTAGATCTGAGATGGGGCAGAGTATCTGCTTTTCACAAAAGTTCTCAGATAGTGCTAGTACTGCTGGTTCTGGGTCACATTTTTGAGGGCCACTTGGACACACAGTGAGTGACCAGCAAGATCAGGTGTCCTCTCCAGCCTCAGTTCAGTTCTTGTCTCCTACCTCTTTTACATTCTGTTCAGTCCATCCAGAATGTCACATGTGCCTCTTAAATAGATGGTGCTCTCTCTGCCTTATACGCCTCTGAACACACCTTCCTTTTGCCTGCAACACTTTCCCATGTGGCAACACACGTTTCATTGATACCCCATAATTCAATTTTTACTAATTGGCATTAGAGTTCCTCCAGTGACATAAATTAGGAAAATTCTATTGAACCTGTAATGTTAATATGTACACTTTTACAACATGTAGTTTTTTTATTAAATTTCATTTCATAAATTGAATAAGAAAAACTATGGTTGTTGATTTTTAAAAAACACTTGAGATGCTTTAATGCATTTAAAAATATGCCAATATATGCTTTTAAAAATCCAGAATTTTAAAGGAATGAATAAGGGAATGAATATAACTGCTATATTAATAATAGAATCACCGATGTGATATTGAGTGAATATATATCAATGTAAGTAACTATAAAGTAGATTCTAGGTCTCTCCACCCACACCAGCTAGAGACTCATTTCTCTCACAGTGACTTTGCCTCTGGGGAAAGAGTGCTGTGCTGAGTGGGGAGAGATGAATGAAATGCCCTTTGCTCCTGTAGTTTCTGTGCAAGTTTTCCTGGTCTGTTAGTGCCTTATGACCCTTCTTGGCTTCCACTGCTTCCATTAAGTCCTGTCAAAAGGACCAAATAAAAAGAGATAAACAAACCTCGAATGATGGAATATGAGATAGTGTTCAGTGTAAATTTTGTGTTTTTATTTTTCACACCGAGTTAGCGATTTTAAAAGTAAGAAAGATTCTTAAGTCTGTTGAAATTGAGGCCCAAAGTAATGATTTTATACCTGATTTCCTAATATATTTTGTTGAAATGAATAATTTTGATGTCCTTTTTGCAATTGAGGAATTGCTGTAAAAATGCAATTAATATGATATATATTCCTCCTGTTACAAGTGGCTTTAATTTTTCTGTCCTAGGGCTTATCCACCTAGGAAAAACAATTTGAAATGAAGAATATTTGAAAGGTTTTGTCCAAACAATGTAAATAGTTACTGCATGTGACAGTTATTAACATGCTAATCATTGTTCTAAGTGATATGTGCATATATGTGTCATATACACATGCACATTTATTACCTCATTTAAGCTTCACGAAACACTGAGGGTAGGTACTATTATCCCCATTTTACACATGAGGATATTGAAGGTCTGCTTTCTGGAGCAGACACTACATTGGAATTTGATGGCTGTTGAGGGTCCTAGAGACCTATCCAGGTGCCGATGTGTTTCCTCAACCATGCGGAAAAACAGATTCTTTTCACTGAGCCACTCTCTCAGCCCTCTGTCTTCTGCTTCTTGTGGGAGCTCACCTCACAACTTCACCCGGAACCCTCCCCACCTGTCCTACCAACAGGCACCCTTACATACAGACTCACTCCAAGGGTTACTCAGCTTTTCAAAATCCTGCCTCAGACCTGAGTTACATTTAAGTGAATGGCCTCAAGAACATTCATTTACACTCACACTATGCGGGACCATCTGTATGGATAAGGTCTTGAGCTATGCATGTCCCTGGAGACCTAGAATTTTTAGGGTTAGATAAGGTCTTTCTGATCAAGAATATCAGAGTGACAAAGCCCACTTCCCATTCAAACCTTCCAAGAGATCTGAAGAAAATGTCATCTGAAAGCAATTATGATCTTTCTATCCAAGACACACATCCCCCAGAACATAGCTCCAATGCTGTTTATGGCAGAAAGGATACCTACTGATGCTACATCTAGATTAAAGCAACACAATTCAATGAAAAGTGAACATTCTAGTGTCTAGGTCATTCTACCTTTTTAAAATTTTTATTTGTATTATTTATTTTTGAGATGGAGTTTTACTCCTGTTGCCCAGGCTGGAGTGCAATGGAGTGCTCTCGACTCACTGCAACATCCACCTCCTGGATACAAGCGATTCTTCTACCTCAGCCTCCTGAGTAGCTGGGATTACAGGCGTGCACCACCATGCCCAGCTAATTTTTTGTATTTTTAGTAGAGACAGGGTTTCTCCATGTTGGTCAGGCTGGTCTCGAACTCCTGACCTCAGGTGATCTGCCCACTTCAACCTCCCAATGTGCTGGGATTACAGGCGTGAGCCACCGTACCCGGCCTCTTTTTTTTTTTTTTTTTTATTGACTATTTGATAAAAACAGACTAACATGACAAAGAGGCAGTTTAAAATAACACAGAGACTCCAAAGTGGAGCTGAGTTCATATCTCAGCTCTGCCTTTCATAAGCTACATGATCTTGGGTATGTTGCAGAGGAATACGCAGCAATTATTAATGAGTTTGACCTAGAGGATAGGAGACCAGGAATTTTGATTATATACCATTTTGAATGGTTTGATTCTTTTAAAATGTGCATATATTTCTGTTCTTTCCCCCACAGAGGCAGTGTTTAAAAGTATACATCCAGAAAACAACCAATGAAGCAAAAGTAGCTTAGTTGATTCTGATGTGTGGCTGGATGTAGAACCCAAGAGGGCTGCCTCATGTGGCATTTGGAGTGGTTCACATGAGTTACATTGTCTCCAAGTCTAGAAGCCAAAGTGCTTCTAGAGGGCAAGGACCCCTGAGCACTGATTTTGGGAAGTGAATTAATTTCCCCTAGCCTACTTTTCTTCACTTGCAAAAGGAAGGGCTTGTATCAGGATTCAAGGATTACTAAAGTCTTTGGACAAGGCTATGAGAGGGTGCCCTGGAAAGCACAAGATGTGGAGCCTTACCTGCACCCTCCCCATACACACCTAAGATAAACATTTAAATTAACTAAGCAAAAAGAGATGTTGGCCCCAAATGGGCATATTTCACTTGCAGGTCACCGTGAATTAGACAATCTTTAATTTCTTTCTAGGCTAACCCTACTGATCATGTGTCCTATGTTGCAAAATATTAGTGGATAAAAATACATATATTTTGTCGTATACATTGTGAGGGTAACATAACTTTCTAGCACAAGGGTTGGCACATGTTAGGGGCTCATATAAAAATCCACAAATATTATTTGATTATGGGAATGGTCTATACGTAGCTGTGATTGAGCAGGAAAAAGTCATTTATGTCAGTTCTTAGTATATGGAGAGATACATGGAAAATGCCTCTAAAACATAAATGATTACATAAGTTACATGGTGTAAATAAAATAGGAAATTCCACTTTCATGTAGCTTCATCTTCACAGAAAGGAGTTTCTTTCTGACTCTTAAAAGTCTGGAATCTTAAATAGCTTTGTGATGAATAATTGTTGCCCCCTCTTTGGATACCCAGAGCCCACTACTTCTCATCATAGCCCAGCATATGATAATCAAATTCCGGGTTTCCTTGTTTCTCTCGCCCACTGGGCTGAGAGCTCAGTGAAGTGAGGGATTCTGGTTTTTATTTCATATCCACAGTACCTTGCATAGTGCCTGCATTTGTCTACATTCAGTATGTAAACAGATGGGCAGGTGAGTGAATGGGTAGATGGATGGATGGACTGTCCTTTCCCCAGTTGCAGACTGCTGCCTGATTCTGTGGGCTGATTTCTTTACTTTTCCATTTGTTCTAATCCCTTTGGGACAACTTCTAAAAGACAACCTGCAACAGATAATTTATGGATTGACTCAAGTATCTATTGATTTATCTTCTCTGCTGAACCTCTGAAAGAGAACTTTAAATTCATAGTCTTCCTGAGGTTTAGTCTTGCCCTAATCACTTAAATCCTCATTCTTTATTAATTTGAGCCTTGAGCACACTCATTGTAGTTAAAAAAAAATTCTTTGCTGCGCTGTTCAAATATACTCATTGTATGTGTGTATGGGTTATATGTATATGTGTATGTGTGTGTATAAAATATACCCCCACACATTAGATCTGTATGTATATATATACACACACACAGATCTACATTATGTGCATCTGATGGAAATTCAACTTTACTCATGAATATTAACCCATGAAAATCTGTGCACAGCTAAAATAAACTTTGCTTTCATTTGGCACACTATAGCTCAAAAGTAGTTTCCAGGGAAAAGACAATGAGAAAAATGGTATTAAAGCAAAAAGGTAGCTCTATCGCCTTTTATTCGTGGCTGACTCACAGTTATCATCTATACTCTAAGCTTCCTTTCAGCCATTTCATATCCAACTCCCATCATCATTTGCATGGTAGAGATAAGGAGAGAGGGCACTAAACCAACTGCCCCCAGCGCTGTTTCCTGCTTTCCTTTCTTCTCAGTGGCCATTCCTTCAGGATTTGGAGATTTGAGTTCAAAAATAGACTCTAATTCACTGGGCATCAAACATTCAGTCTTAACTCTCCTCAGCAGCTGCCAGAGTCAGAAGGAACTAAATATGGTGTCAGAAGATTTCAATATAATCCCCTCAAAATGACTAGGTGGTGTCCTATGTTGCTTGAACTTCTGTTAACCCTCTGAATGCAAGGAGATCGCTGGAATACACAATATATCTGCCTGTCTTTCCAGAAGCCCCCTCCCCTATTTTTCTTGCTTTAACCTTTTGCAAGAAGGGAAAAAAATCAGTGTCTTAATTTGAATTATTCATGGCAGTTTCTGTTCTGACAATTCCAGGACACATTTGAAATCATTATGTCATGACTTTCCTTCATCCAGCTTTCTCAGGTTTTTTTTAAACTGTGAAGCACCACAAAAAGGTATTATGATTCATTAAAAGGATATTTTTATATTTTTAGTTCACTATTCTCAGTCTTCTTAGCACAATTTTAGAAGTGCTGAATGTTCGATGAGGTGGCACTGAAGATTGTACACCTTCAGGGGGCTGTCGTAAGCAATTCTGCCAGACTCACGGTGGCACTTGGAAATGGAGCTGCGTGGTTTGAGGGTTCTTGTAGCAGTGCCATGCAGGTAAATACCTCATCCACTCATGACATTCTCATAAACATTAAAATAATGGCACACCATTTAGAGATGTTGGGGGCTCAGTCTCATCCCTCACTCGAATGAGAGTGACTCTCACTAGTTCACCAGCAATCTTCCTTCTCTGGTGAGCCTTGTATCTGCCTACCTTGTACTGGGCTTTGTGCTGGCACAACAGAGAGCACAGCCGGCATGGTCTCTGTCCTCAAGGAGATTTCATGATCAGTCGGATCACCACAGCATCAAGCATCCTGAAAGCAAGCCCAAGGACATGCCAACTAGTAACAACAACGAGGAGGTGGCTAAGGGCTTCTCTGTAGCTTTTCAAAAATACTACAGATGAATGTGAATCTGGTCAACAAAATCCAGATTCAAATCCAGCCAATATTTCCAAGTACGTACTACATGCTGGGTCCCAAACAGCATTCACAAATATAATCTCATTTAATCCACAATACAACAAATGTACCTACTCATATGCATTAAGTGAGAGAGGCATATGTCTAGCAGAATGAATTGTTGAGCTGACAGGTACATATGTTGGTATCTTTTGCAAAAACAAAAAGAGTAAACATTTGTTGAATTAGATGTGGGGTGCAAGAGTTGAGAACTTCAAGGTTTTTGGCTCCTACAACTAAAGTGGAATTATTTAGTGAGATGTAGAAGACTGGAAGAAGAGCAGGATTGTAGGGGAACTATTAGAGATTCAGTTTTGGGCTTGCCTGATGTGCCAGGTAGACATCCAAGTGCAGGTGTTGAGTAGAGAGTCGGATATATAAATGATGGTGTTTGGGTGGCATGTCTAGGCTAAAGATGCCTATTTAAAAGTGGTCAGGATGTGAATGGGTTTGGGATGTGAAAGGCTGAGAGACTTGATTAGATTGCCCAAGGGAGTGAGTATAAACAGATGAGAGCTGAGGCTCAACGTCTGAGCCAGGGACAGCCCAATGAACAGGATTGTGGAGGTGAGAAGGAGCCAGCAGGTCATTGGGAATGTGGTATTCTCGAAACAAGTAAAGGTAGGACAACATTCCTTTCTTTAATATTTCTCAGGTTCTCAAATTTTAATATGCATAAGGATATCTGAACAGTATGTTAAAAACTAGGTATATTGTATCTGACTTGCAAATTAAGGGGTTTCCAACCATTATTTTAAATAGCTGGCATTGTTCCCTTTCTCACTGACTTCAGAATCTAACCCCTGCTCCCCCAGCCTCAGATTTTGGAATTAACTCCATGATACTGTCACCTAGATATCATAAACATAGAATGAGGACTGGTGGAAAAAGCCAGATAATGTGTTTTGGTTTTGAATCGGAAGAACATCAGCTCTTCTGATGTGTGTTCTGATCAGTGTTCAGAACGAATTTTATGAAATGAATTCACACGTCTCATCACAACGTCAGGGCTCCTGTTCACTCATTCTTCCTCTCCATATGCACAGGCAATTTGTTGCTCTTTCTAGGACCTACCAGAGGGAGAAGCTGGGCTAGGCACCACTCCTGGAACATTTGCCAGACTTCAGTGGCATTAGCCCACAAGCTGCTGCTTTTGCCAAGGCAGTGCTGGAAGCAAAACCGCCTTTGGTGGAACCCTGGAAGCTTCATAGCTGTAAGTCAGAGTGGGCTTCATGTGGACAATGACATCCTAGTTCCAAGCATCCTGTGTTCCAGCTTCTTTTTCCTGGAGAGCAAACCCATCACCATAGCAACTGCATCCACAGAATGTACCTCCAAGGGCCCCTCAAATCCTATCAGTTACTTCTGCCCATTGATGGCACTTATTAATTTAAAATTGGATCTAACAATTAGCTTATCTTCAGGACGCTAACATCTCTTTTAATCCTCACTGTTGCACTTAACGCCTGGAAGGTTCAGGGCACTCATCGCTGTTTCCTGAAGAGTTAAATGACATTTAGGCAGTAGAAAACTGGTGCCAACAAGATCAAAACCTAAACCAATAGTCTTTTATTATCACTTAAATTATTCTCTCCACTTGACATGGATTTATTGGTCAGTTTAGACTCTGTGACAGATTTGGTTGTAGTCACATGGAGTGTGACCAACAACCTTCATTACAAGCCTGTAAATGGAGTGTGATGCACGTGTACATTATCGCCATCTAATAATATCCGTAGGCTAATTATATAAAGGCTAAAGTAAATGAACACAACAGTGACTGCCATGCACGAGTCCAGAGAGACCCATAAATGTGCTTTGGCAGCTGACTTGGACTTTCAGTTATAGCTGGGGTAATTGAGGAGGTCACTGATCTGTGTCTCACATCACTTATTAGCACCATGTCTGTTGGAAGATGGTCACTTGCATATATTTCTTGGTGATTTCATCTCTCCTGGAAGCTTACTTTAAACAAAATAATTAATACAATGTTTCTGGCTATTTTAGTACATGTAGGCTTATAGTAGCACATGCAGTTGTACGGGGGAAACCCATTATGCTTCTAGTAATTTATTTGATATGTGCATTTGAGATTGGGAGTATGCATGAGGAGGGACCCCCTCCCTATCACACACCCTGAACACAGGCATTGAGCCCAAATGCCCCTGGATGTCACTTGAGGAAAGTAGGTGAACAGGTGGACATACATTATTACAACAGAAGAGGGCAGGTGGACGGGAGGTAGAAGACCTGGCTTGGAATCCTTTCCTTGTCACTCTGAAGCAGTGGGTCTGGGCAGTTTACAAACTTCTCTGAGCCTCAGCTTTTTCTTCTGTAAAGTGGAGAAAGTACCTTATATATATAACCTGAATGAGCTGCTGAAACTAGTGGCAACTCTGGAACCAACATTTACAGAACTATGTTCAGATGCTTTCTAGGCACTTTATTCGTATGACTTAATTTTTTCTCATGGAAATCATATAAGGTGGGTACCATGTAATTCAGATGAGAAAACCGAGGCACAGAGCGGATGAATGACTTTTCCAAAGCCACACACCAAAAATGATTTGTAATCTACAGAATACCATACCATTGTGTAGGATATTTAAGATTGCTAACATTATTGACATTATCATCAATAGATTAGTCAGTTGCTACCCAGGAAGGGCAGGAGAAGCCAAGTGGGCTCCCCTTTGGGAACTCTCTAAGGTACAAGAGGAGGTTGTGGGGCAGCATGGGCTTAGGAATTGGGAACATTGAGGGGTCTAATGCCAGTTTGCACTAAGTAACTGTGAGATTCTGGAAACGTCAACCTTTACTGAACTCGGTTTCCCTATCTGTAAGAGAGAGATAGTGATTCCTACTGATAGGATGTTTGGGGATTACTGAGTTCATGCATGGGAAGTACCCAGAGCACCTGACAGATTGTAGATGCTCATTTAATGTGAATTCCATCCTCTTCCTATCCCCATTTGCTTATCATAGAAGAGTCTTCTCACCAGATCTGTCCTCATGTCTCTGAAATCTATGCCACACAATGATACATCTTCCCTGAACAGCCAGGCCATCCACATCTTTGTGCCTTGTGACTGCTGTTCTCTTTGCTAGGAATACTGTTCCCCCACCTTTCCTTCTGGAAAACTCTCCTTCATGCTTGAAAGCCTAGGCCATTAACTGTCTGTTAAAGCATCCACTCTAATGTTTTGCAGTTTCTTTCTCATTGGTTCTATGTCCCCTTCTCTCTTAGTAACGTTCCTATCTCCAGCTTCTGAAACACTACCCAGCCCTGAGAAGGACCAGGGACTTAAGTGTTGTCCTACCTGAGAGCTGAGCATTCAAGTCAGCCTCATAGTGACTGGGCCCTTGTTAGCTCTTAATAAGTAGTAGCTATCAACATTATCATCACCACCGTCACTACTACTACTGCTGACATTGTCACATGCTTCAGAATCCTGGCCCCTTGTTAGCACTTAATTAGTGGTAGCTATCAACATCATCACCACCACCACCACGACCTACTACTACTGCTATCGTGGTCGCATGCTTCAGTATCTTCTTCCCCAAAATGTCTTTCCACCTACTTACTGACTTCTGAAAATTGTTCACAGACTTTCATTTCATACTTAGAGATGCAAATGCAAGTTTATTCACACCCAAGTCTTATCAACTATACAATAGTAGTAGCTGGTAGCATATTAAATACTATTTGCCAGATATTTTATATTTAATTTTCATAAAACCTATGAAGTAAGTTCAGAGAAATCAAGTGACTTGCTTAAGGCCATGCAACAAATAAATGGTAGAGCTGGGAGTTGAACCCAGAACTCATCCTCTTAATGACTCTACTGCACTGCGCTGAACAGGGACTATAAGTGACTGGCAGCACAGCCTTCCTGTGTTATGAAGGGAGGCAGTTCGTGGGCAGGAGACACTAAGGTGATGTGAAGGGCCTCAGGGTGGCCAGTCCCATCACTTCTGGTCAGCACTGCTCACTGACAACCAGCTGGTGACAAATTAATGTGTCACTTTGAATGTATACAGATTGTCTTTGCATAATTTGTGAGGTTTTTTTTTAACTTAATTCATAGACCATGTTGTAAAGTAGCTTCATTTTTCAAGGAGGTAGGAATTGAAATTGAAGGGTCCTGTAGCTCCATCCATGCCCACACCCCAATTTTACATGGGTCCTTACTGCCTTCCCCCTGCTCTGCCACCTCTGTGAAGCTCATGTACACTAAACACCTTCCTTCTGCCTGCTTTCATCACCTTCTTCACATAGACTCATATCCTCAGATTACCAGCACCAGACACACGTAGGCCGATGCACTCAGAGTAAGGAGGTGGAAAGATGACTGATAATATATATAAGTGGGGGAGGGGTTTGTAGATAGTGAATTGTAGACCAGAAAAATGTTGGATTTGAAAAAGACATTATAGATAATCTAGGTCAGCCTCATACTTTTATAGGTGCAGAAACTGAGGTCCAAGGTGCCTCAGCAAATTAAATGGGTCTGCAGAGTCAAATGGTAAATAAAAAGTGAGTACCAAATCTGAGAGAGAGGAGGGAACAATGAGCTAGAGATGAATAGGAGAGAGAATGAGTGAGGTTGCAACGGGGAATGAGCACAGTGCCAGAGACTAAAAGGTAGCTCCTTTTTATTAATGCAAAAATTCTGTAACTCAGAAGAGTATCTTGGAGGAAGCTAGACTAGGGAGTTTTCCAACATCTTTATGTGATTTGCATGTGAATATCTTCCTAATTATTTGTAAGTAAGCAATTAAAAACTACATTTAAAAAGATAAAAAGCAAGAAATAGTGACTGACACCAAGTATTAAAGGCAATTTCCCCAGAATGTATGATGGTATATTTTAGATAGCAAAATCTGAGATTATATTCTTCAATCATTTTTGAGGGGTACATGTGATAATTTAGTCACATAATTTGTAAAGATGAAATTGGTGTAATTGGGATATCCATCACCTTAAACATTTGTCTTTGTGTTAGAAATCTTCAAATTATTCTCTTCTACCTCTTTTGAAATATATAGTAGATGAACATAAACTATATTCACCTACTGATCTATCAAACAGATTTTTTAAAATTTTTACTTTAAGTTCTGGGATATATGTGCAGAACATGCAGTTTGTTACATAGGTGAGCATGTGTCATGGTGGTTTTCCACACCTATCAACATGTCATCTAGGTTTTAAGCCCTTCATGCATTAGGTATTTGTCCTAATGCTCTCCCTCCCCTTATTCCCCACCCTCCAACAGGCCCTGGTGTGTGATGTTCCCCTTCCTGTGTCCATGTGTTCTCATTGTTCAACTTTCACTTACGAGTGAGAACATGTGGTGTTTGGTTTTCTGTTCCTGTGTTAGTTAGCTGAGAATGATGGCTTCCAGCTTCATCCATGTCCCTGCAAGGACATAAACTCATCCTTTTTATGGTTGCATAGTATTCTATGGTGTATATGTGTCACATTTTCCCTGTCCAGTCTGTCATTGGTGGGCATTTGGGTTGGTTCCAAGTCTTTGTTATTATAAACAGTGCTGCAATAAACATAAGTGTATATATGTCTTTATAGTAGAATGATTTATACCATATATTCCCAGTATATATATATTTATACCCAGAATATATTTATACTATATATTCCCTTTTGATATATTCCCAGTAATGGGATTGCTGCATCAAATGGTATTTCTAGTTTTAGATCATTGAGGAATCGCCACACTGTCTTCCACAGTGGTTGAACTAATTTATACTCCCACCAACAGTATAAAAGTGTTCCTATTTCTCCATGGCCTCGCCAGCATCCAAACAGTAGATATTATTTCTTCTATCAAACTGTATATTTGTACCCTTGATTAAACTCTTTGTTCCCTCCTTCACCGTACCCACCTGGTGGTCTCTGACAACCACAGTCTACTCTCTAATTTTATAAGATCCACGTCTTTAGCTCCCAGATATGACTGAGAGCACAGAATGTTTGCCTTGTTGTGCTTGGCTTATTTTATTTAACACAGTAATCTCCAGTTTTATCCATGTTGCTGCAGAAATGTATCATTTTAAAAGAAACGAGAATAATTTATCATTAGAAATTTGTCCTACATGGTTAATTTTAAAGATCACCTTATCCTTGTTTTCTTCATTGCTCCTCCAATGCCTCATCCTCTTACGTGGCTTATTTCACTGCTGCCTTTTAGGTTTCAGCTCAGATGTCATTTCAGCAGTCATCATTATACACACCTCCCCACCCACCTTATCCATGAGGTCCTTTCCTTGATGATCATTCTTAGTATGTCCTTCATGGTTCTTACTGGCTGCAATTGTCTCTTTACATATCTGCTTCCTTGTTTCTCTCCCATTAAGATATGAGCTCCACTGGGCCACAGCCCACCCCAACTTACCATGTGGCAGAGTAGGTACCCAAGGAAAACATAGGGCCAGTCTGGGTTCTTCTATTGGCTTATGTAAAGATAATTTTTCAAAACCTGAAAATTTGGAGTGACCATTGGTTTTATTTCCTTCTAACTTTATGTTGTATTTAACAGTGTCTAACGCTATGTTAAATACGTTAAAAACCACCAGTCACTACCTTAGCAAAAGATAATAAATGTAGCAAAAAATGCCTTACCAAAAATAGAAAATCCGATTTTTCCTCCAATAATGCTCAAAAAGAAATCTTGAAGGCGTTCTAACAAATCCTGATGAAGCTGGCAGCCTGAATAATGAATAAACTGCTTATAGACCATAAGCATGAGCCAAATATACAAAAAGTAGCAAAAGCACGTTGTACCTATTCTTTTAAAGTTAAATTGTAATGTATAATTTTGCTATACTTATGGTAATATTTTGTTGTAATTCAACAATAAAATGCTTTAGGCTTTCAAACTTGATGCTAGAGTTTTCAGTAAAATGAAAGTTTGCTTAATAAAAAGTAATAGAAAATGATAAGAAAAGTTGGGTATAATGCTTTCATAATTATACAGTTTGCCTTTTATCTTGCGACTGCTCTCTACAGAGGTGCTAATGGAAATTGACAAACCTTCGGTGCACTTATAAAAACAAAAATGCCTTTTAATGTGATTGAGGCAATAACCAAACCACGATACTGTTAGCGATAATGGTAGTAAAACTACTTAAGATGTTGTACTCTTACAAATGGGAGAAGGAAAGCCACATTCTTTGCCGTGAAAAGGCTTCCAGGAGTGTGGCCAACTGCACTGTTCATCTATGGGAGATTCAAGTGCATGGGGACATTTTAAATTGACCTGAAACACTTTACAAAAAAAATCTTTCCTGCTGTTTCTCTTAAAAGTTTCAGTCATCTGAATTGGAAAAGTAACACACATTTGTTGCAAGAGTTCAAGCAAAAGCAAAGTGTCTATATAAAATTCATTATTTTTGCTTCCTCCTCTAATTCCACTCATTTTCAAATAACTGATGCTAGATATTTAGGCTATGAATTTCATATTTTCTCTTTTGCTTGTATAAACATAAATATTGATATAATAACAAAATGATAGCAAATAACACTTATGTAATGTTTAGAATATGTCCGGTGGTTTATTTTCCCCCCTAGGTGGAGGTTCACTCTTATGCCAGGGCTGGAGTGAAGTGCCATGGTCTCAGCTCACGGCAACCTCAGGCTCCCAGGTTCAAGCAATTCTCCTGTCTCGGCCTCCTGAGTAGCTGGGTTACAGGTGCCAGCCAGCATGCCCGGCTAATTTTTGTATTTTTAGTAGAGACAGGATTTTGCCATGTTGACCAGGCTGGTCTCGAACTCCTGATCTCAAGCGATCCACCTGCCTTGGCCTCCCAAAGTGCTACGATTACAGGCATGAGCCACCATGCCCTGCCAATGTCAGATGTTTTTTAAGGACTTGACATATAGTATGCCATTCATATGACCCTATGAGATCGTAAAAATATTCATCTTACTTTATAGATGAGAAAGATGAGGCACAGAGAGGTAACATAATTTGCCTGAGGTCACACTGCCAATGCATAGCAGACACAACATTTAAATGCAGGTAGCCTTAATTACTAGACTATACTGTCACTCACACTCAGCTTTTCTGGTTGGTTTATGTAAAGAATATAGTACCACATGTCTCCCATACATTTTTCACATACCTAACAAAGTATCACTGGTCTTACTGCAGTGCAATGAAGGTAGATTGAAGACATTCTTGCAAATGGCTGCATGACTTTCAGTCACCTGGAGGGATCATACTTTGTTCCACTACTCTCTTGTGATGAAGATGCAGATGGATTCTCCTTTTTTTGCTGTTATAAACAGTAATGCAATAAACAGGTTGTTCATAAATTCCTATGCACTAGCTCTTCACAATTTTATTCTTCTCAAAATTGGACTTCTTGGGGGGTTCAAAGAAAATACACATTTAGATTTCTAGCAAATGCTGCCAATTAATCTTCCTCAAATATTATGGAAATTTGTAGCTGTGCCACAAGTGTATTAGGTTACTTCTTCTCTATACCCACCTACATCTTTTCTCACTACCTAACATTTTAAAAGAAATTTTGTGAATATGTAACTTTTATAACAATTGTATTATTTTGTAGTTTCTGATATTCTGTGCTATTCCTGAGAACATGTGTAGGCTAGTGATAAAATAATTAGTGCAAGTAAAGTAATTTAATGTTGAAATTATAAATAGCGTTTGGAATTTTCCCCTTTTTCATTATTTCAAATATACAGCATTTGTTTTTCCCTGCCAACAGTGTTCATTTCTTATTATTCATTCTCTTCCATCTCTCTTGTGCTCCAGGGAGAACCAAGAGGGGACAGAATACCATCTGTCCTGGGTAGTTTGTACCAGATGATCTCTTAAAGTCCCTTCCAGCTCAGTGATTCTTTGAGAGTATGAGTTAAAAAAGAATAAAACTACAGACTCTAAGAGGCTGGCTTGTGATTTGACAAGGCTTGTGTGTGGTTCTATGAAAAAGTGTAGCTATGCTATTAAAACAAATAGAATGTACCTATGTCTTGGGAAAATGGAATTTCTGGAAATATGGCAGCAACAAGAACTTTCTGGAGGTCGCATATTCAGGACTGTGTTTGGGGCAAAGATATTTGGATCCCCCTCCACTTTGGTCCTACTATTTTGACGCAAAGGACACTTTACATGTACATTAAATATACATATTTTAATCCAAACTATAATAACATTGATGAACTTTCACAGAGGAAACAATTCCTGAAAGGGACTTCAGCAAGCCAATGGGAATCGCTCCATCAATCATCCATATGATGTAGTCACAGCATACCTATCTTGTTCAATTTACATTTTTATTTTGCTGAAATTATTTGCATTGGCCTAAGCTCTTTTCCACTTAATTTTTATAGATTTGATTCATCAATTAGTTTTCTATCTATATAAAATATACTGATTTTATCTTCTGACTTTTTTTCATGGTCATTATTTCTCAGTTCATGTTTTGAGCCTACTTTTGCAGGTCTAAATTTTGTGATGACGATTTGGTTCTTTTGCTATTTTTAATTCAATGTTGATTTCACGTTTACCTTTTTAGCCATTGTCAGTTTCGTGTTTATTTTCAACCATCAACATTCAATGTTTATTATAAATTTGAATAAAAGACTGATGATTTGCATTTATCTCCCAGCTAATTCCTGATAAAATTGTGAGCACTTTTGTGGTAGAGAGAGAACAATGGCAAATGGAGACTGACAGAGATGGGCCCAATGGGAAATGACTGCAGCTCTGAGACATCATTGCTGAGTTACTGCACACAGGGGCCCAAACATCTACAAGTACAAAGCAATGGAGGCAAATGACATTGGACAAATTACCTTCTGTCAAAATGGCAGAACCCAGACCTCTTGTATTGTTGCTGAACAAAAGTCAGATATCTAAACTCTAGCTTCTCTCCCTGAAATCTTTACATCAGAGTTCTTTACCAGGATATCCAAGTCCCATTCTGTGTATCTTCCATCTCCAAGAAGTCAGGAAAATGGAGGGGGAGTATATTAAGTAGGCTTAGTTTCAGTTCTGAGTGACAAGAAATACAAATTAAACATAGCTTAAACAAGTTAGAACCCTCTCTCTCATACAGGAAATCCTCCCTTATACAGGAAGTCAAGAGAGAGAGAGTGAACAGTGTTACTTGGAACACTGAGAACTGGAGCTATAGAAGGGGTGCTACCTCAAAGAGGGGGCCAGTCACAGCTAGAACTAGGCTGCTGTTATGTTCTGTTAATGGAATCTTGGTGTAAGTAAGATAGCCAGAAAGTCTGGCTAAAGCTGTCCACTGAGGTCAACTCCTAGGGGCACAGACAAGGGCAGGGGAGTGGATTTGGGTGTGTGTCCCCAAATGGAGATTATCCAGCATAAAAGGGAAAGAAGCTGAGGCAGTGTTCAATAATGTAAGAAAAGTAGCAGTTTCTATAATAATACTATTAGCCACCATTGGCTGAACAGTTATGTGTCTAGCATTGTGTTAAACATATTCCAGGCAGTGTTTCGCTTGGTCCCCATGACCGTCTGTTAAGGTAGGCATTATTGTCTTTATTTAAGAAATAGGAAACTAAGACTGAGAGATGGAAAGAAACTCACTGAACTTTATATAATGGGTGATAGAGACACAGGTCTAAACAAAGTCAGCCTGACCTCAGGGTCATGCTCTCAATCATGATACTATTTCCTGCCTGAATGTCAGGCAGGTGTGCATGACGTCAGGACAGAGGTATGCAGCTGCCCCACCCTAACTTTCTGTCAAGGGCAAGGCCAACACTCTTTCCTTTCACTTTCAGAGAAGGGAAGTTGAGGCTGGGAGTGGAGAGGAGTGTGCCTGGGATTGATGGTTTCAGTCTTCCACTTTCTTCCCCCTCCACCCCACCAGCCATCCTCTAAGACAGAGTCTTGCTCTGTCGCCAGGCTGGAGTGCAGTGGTGTAATCTTGACTCACCGCAACCTCTGCCTCCCAGGTTCAAGCAATTCTCCTGCCTCAGCCTCCCAAGTAGCTGGGACTACAGGCATGCATCACCATAAGCAGCTAATTTTTTTGTATTTTAGTAGAGACGGGGTTTCACCATGTTGGCTAGGATGGTCTCAATCTCCTAATCTCATGATTCTCCTGCCTTGGCCTCCCAAAGTGCTGGGATTACAGGCATAAGCCATTGCACCTGGCCATCTTCCACTTTCTATTTCTGTTCCATTCAGGAAGCTCTTGCAGCTTCCTTCCTCAGTGCTGGCTTGGTAGCCAATTTTTGAAAAAACCTGGGCCATAGGCAGGTTCAGTTTGTTTGTTTAGAGGGATTTAGGAGAAGAAATGGTTTGCCTCTTCCCTGTCTTATGAGCTTTACTTCTAGACCAAGATCTCCAGAAAAATCAGTTCCTCCATGACCCTCAGGAATAAAAAAGTATTTTTTGGCAGGGAACTTCTTAAAAAAATGTAATATTTCTAAAATTTTTGAATCTTTTCTGCTTCCTAGGGAAACGAAAGAAAAGGGAAGAAATACTGATTTAGTTCTTATGGGTTTCCATTTTTGTTTCTGTCAGCAATTAGACACAATTAAGCTTCTAGACCGGATAAAGGAAAATGAACAGTGCTAAACAATTGTTTTATCTTGGACCAGTCCAGTGGGTAAAAGTAGCAAAAAGCATCAGAACACTAGTGATAATGGCTTTGTAGGGCAAAGTGCAATGACTATGAAGGCACGCAGAGTCATTTCTTCTGATAGACACTGCTGGTACAGGGCAGAGCTATCGTGGGGACTTGCCTCTCCATATGAAGTGTGCTGTTATTGTTGGAAATTCTCACAAGCACATTGTGATCCTCTAATCCCAAAGAACCTGAGAAGTACCCACAGTCCCCATCCCTGCAGCCTTGTCTTTCTCCTTCAATCCAGTGACAAGGTTCTTGAAAGAGCATTGGAGACTTCGGGTCCCCACCTCATTCCCTGTTCAACCCTTTCCTCCTCCGGCCTCTCCATCCTCCCCAGTGAACTCATTTCACAAACATTTTTCATTGCCTACCACTTCCTTATTTTTGGATTTCTCCCCCGTCTTAGCTATTTTGGCAACACTCTTCTGATTTTCCTTTTCCCTTTTTGCCTTTCTACTTTTCCCCTTTGCACTAATGTCTTCTCTCCTCTCTGTCTTCCCTCAAATGCCGATTTACTTTCTGGTTCTCCCCTTGACTGTTTTCTCTCTTTCCTTATCACATTTTTTTGGGGGGGGTTTCTTTTTTATATACATACATACATATATATATTTTGTATACATAATATACAAAATATGTATATGTATACATATATATTAATATATATGTGAAGAACATGCAGGATTGTTGCATAGGTACATACATGGCAATGTGGTTTGCTGCCTCCATCCCCGTTACCTATATCTGGCATTTCTCCCCATGTTATCCCTCCCCACCTCCCTACTCCCCGCTGTCCCTCCCCTAGTCTCCTGCCAACAGACCCCAGTGCGTGATGCTCCCCTCCCTGTGTCCATGTGTTCTCATTGTTTAACACCTGCCTATGAGTGAGAACATGCGGTGTTTTTCTGTTCTTGTGTCAGTTTGCTGAGAATGATGGTTTCCAGATTCATCCATGTCCCTACAAAGGACACGAACTCATCATTTTTTATGGCTGCATAGTATTCCATTGTGTATATGTGCCACATTTTCCCTGTCCAGTCTATCATCGATGGGCATTTGGGTTGGTTCCAGGTCTTTGCTATTGTAAACAGTGCTGCAATGAACATAGGTGTGCATGTGTCTTTATAGTAGAATGATTTATAATCTTTTGGATATATACCCAGTAATGGGATTGCTGGGTCAAATGGACTTTTTATTTCTAGGTCCTTGAGGAATCGCCACACTGTCTTCCACAATGGTTGAACTAATTTACACTCCCACCAACAGTGTAAAAGCGTTCCTATTTCTCCACATCCTCTCCAGCATCTGTTGTCTCCAGATTTTTTAATGATCGCCATTCTAACTAGCATGAGATGATATATCTCAATGTGGTTTTGATTTGCATTTCTCTAATGACCAGTGATGATGAGCATTTTTTCATATGTTTGTTGGCCTCATAAACGTCTTCTTTTGAAAAATGTCTGTTTATTTCCTTCACCCACTTTTGAATGGGTTTGCTTTTTTCCTGTAAATCTGTTCTAGTTCTTCGTAGATTCTGGATATTAGCCCTTTGTCAGATGGGTAGATTGCAAAAAAATTTTCCCATACTGTTGGTTGCCGATTCACTCTAATGATTGTTACTTTTGCTGTGTAGAAGCTCTGGAGTTTAATTAGGTCCCATTTGTCTATTTTGGCTTTTGTTGCCAATGCTTTTGGTGTTTTAGTCATGAAGTCCTTGCCTATTATGTATTTGGTCTCAGTTACCTTATCTCCTAGTCTTCACTTGACAACCACACACCATTATCTTCCAGTCCTTAGCCCATATCTCTCTCCTGTGTCCCAGATCTACATGGATATCCAGCTCCCTTAGTAGATGGAGCTGACAGTGCTGGTATACTGCGCTAGGCACCCCTGGGTCCCTTTTAGTATTCCTGGTTGTTTTCCTCCCCAGCCATGAGACCTGCCTTTTCAGCTCTTTTTCAGAAGTCTGTCCTTGGATTACTGGAGCAGTTCTGCCTACATGCCTGGAGAGTTGTAGCTTTCTCGGAGTTTATCCCAGAACTGTCCCCCAACTTCCCCATATGCTCCATTGTCAGCTATTAGCCAGTGACTGTTGTCTACAAGGTGTGATAGACCAGCTCCCTTGTATTCAGTGTTGCGTTGGGTCTGCCAGGAAGCAGATGACAAGGTGGAGTTTGAAGTTATTACTACCTTACTGAAGGTAAGGTCTGTGAAAGGTTAAGGGGAGAGGGAGCAAGAGTAGGCAGAAAGCCTCTAGACCATGATGATGAGCTGATTCCTATAAAGGAGATGAATCAATCCAGAAGGAAGAAGGGTGAGATAGAATAAGCCTCAGACTGCAGTGCAGCTCCGGGAAAGTCTCAGTCAGTCCATCTGGGTGCTCTTGTGCCAAGACTGTATTATAGAGGAGAACCAGAAGTGGTAAGGCATTACATTGCCCCTGTGCTGAGCTGCTCACTACAGGCTGCCTGGGAGGCATGTGGTCTAAGCTAGAAGCTGAGGCTGAAAGCACCAACAGCTAACTGATAAATAGCTAATTGTACCTTGTGAAAGGTTTTCTCTTGAGGGGCATTCTGAGCTGCTTGCATCCATGGCTCCATGGGTAGAGAGAGGTGAGGTGCGTTTTACCCCATCAGAACTCCCCCATGGATCAGAGTAAAGCTTGTACTCAGTGGAATTTTTGCTTCAGATCAAGGCCTTGTTTGGCTTGCTCCTCTTCCCTGTGTTGCTTTGCCCGCTGTTTTACTAACCTCCCCTGGGAGCAATTTTTAAGTAAATAACTTGCACATTACATCTTGACTCACAATATGATTTGGAGGACCCAATTTAAGACAGGGACAAATTCATTTTTATATTCCACAGAATCTTTAAACACAATGGTATCAAAATAGAATGTGTTTTCTTTTCATGTAGACTTTCCCTTTGCCACAGCAAGCAGCAACTTCACTCACCCAGTCACCCAAACCTGAAATCTGGGTACCACCCTTGATTTTTTCCCCTGTGGTCATTCACCACATCCAATACATGACCAATTCCTATTTCTTTCTGCTCACTGGTATTTCTCTACTTTTTCTCTCCAATTCTATGGACATGGACACAATGGACATCATCTTTTTCCTGGATGCCCTTGATGGCAATGGCTCCCTCACTGGTTTTGGCCTTTAGGATACCCTGCACAGTCCGTTCTCCACACTCCTGCCAGAGGAGATACCAACACATGCAGAGAGTGTCTGGTGGAGGCAGAATGTGTAGAGTATTGAAAGACTACAATGTTCGTTCTGAAGGTTGCAAGCAGTCTATCCACCCTGGTGTGTAAAGTGGAATTTACTCTGAGGTTAACCTATCACTTTGTTCTGGGAAGAACCTTTTGGGTTGTCTTTTTTGTAGATACAAGGCAAGATTCCACCCGCTGTTCTTGCAGGAGTCGATGTGATAAACACTTTTTGGCTCTTTGGCTCTCCAAGGAGCTTGGATATGCTGGCGAGTGTAATAGGCAGCCTGCCTTGTTTCAGATAAGCCTGATTGGAGGGTCAAGCTTGGGGGAAGAGGTGATCTTCACTGAAGGAGGGTTTTTCTCAGGTTTGGGCCAGAGCCGTGGCTTCGCCAACTCTGGCTTACATGGGTTGTCTTGCCCTCATAAGAATTTCTAAAAATGAAAACAACTGCATTGACCTTTTCTTCCCACTGGAATAATGATGTATTCGATAAAACAGGAAATAAAATCAAGGCAATTTGTTTGTATGTTTGGTTAAAGCAGACATTCTCTGCCTCAGACTTTTGGGGGATGCTTGCATAGCTGCGTTTCAGGGATCAGTTAGAGGAGTATCAAGATTTAGTTAAATATTAGTATTCTAGCCTCTCTTCCCTCAAACTAGAGTGTTAGATCCTTGGAGGCAGGATTTTTGTCTACTTTACTTTTTATTCCCCAAAATTTCTGCATGTGGTGGGTGTTCAATATTTTTGTCTGACTGATAATCTCTTTCCTATGTTGCAGAAGGCTTATACATTAAATGCCACGAGATAAGCACAGTACTTGAAAAAGCAAGGAAAACGGATAATGCGATTTTGTAAAATAATGAAGTTAACTTTTAATTTGACTTTAATGGGCATTATTCGATACACAGAGTCATGTTCTACCTTGTTTACTCTTGGAATAACAAGTACTTTTATGGCCCTGTTTATTGATCAATGTGAGGTGAGCTTTTTAGCTAATCGTGTTTCAATCTTTTTGTGGCCACCAATGTAAAAGAAAAGTGGTTCACACAAAATTCCAAATGAATAAGGAGTAAAAGATCAAGAAGAAATGTGGTTGATGCATTTATATCACACTAGAATTACAGATGGCCTGGACAAGGTCGACAAAACACTCACTTTTGTAGAAATTCATTCTGTCATAGGTACCCAGATATTTACATAGTTCCTGATCAGTGATAAACCAATTTTAACATGTCTGATAGTCTATAATAATGGGTCAAAGTATGCAAAATGAAATTTAATAGAAGTAAATAAAAAATACTCAAAAGCTAGAGATACTTAGTTTAAAAAGACAATTCAAGAGATTTAGTTTATTTAGAGCTCAAGGTAAATCAGCAATGCAGCATTTCTGCTAATTTGTTTAACAAATTCTCTATTAGAGTGTGTTACTGGAAGTATAGCATCTGAGGAAGATGGGTGGGCAGGTTGGAGTTTCTGTGAGCCCCTCAAAACATACCTGGAATATTGTGTTAAATTTAGGTATAGCTTTTAAGATGGACACTGACAACCTAGAAATATCTCTATTTTGCATGGGGAAAAGCAAAGAGCAAATTCAAATTCACTGTATCTGTGACCAGAAAACAGGGTTGATGACTAGGGTTGCTCTCTGCTCTGTCCACCCTCCTCTGCCCCTAGATAGAGAAATGATGGAAACAGACTTCCCAGAGTCAAAACATCAAAGGCAACATATATTGGATGAGAACAGAGAGAGTTGAGGCCAGATTAATTATGCATTAAACAAATCTAAGGAAGAAAACATCAATTATTGAGGAGGATCATAGGAAAAAAATGAGTCAGAGAAAATGATCAGCCATGCCCAGCCTAGTTCAGGGCAGAGAAGGTAAAAAGTTAGTTTTGCAAATAGTCAAGGACATTTCTATTATGATGAATGAATACAGCCTTCTGTTGTAGCTTGGTGCCATTAAACATTCAAATCATCTCTTTCCTCATGCCATGAGTCTGTGCCCACCAAGCTACCCTCTGGTTACAAATGGACTTCCCATGTAGGCTTGCTACAGGGAGAGAATGTGCTAGTTGTGCCATGTGAGCATTCTGGGATGTATGACAGTAATGGCTCCCATTGTAAATGAGTTTGTTGGCACTCAGTCTCTCATGGGCTTGGCTACTGCAAATCTGTCCTGCAGGGTTAGAACCACTCTTGATGTACTTACAGAATCCAGTTTTAGAAATTGCAAAGCTGAGCCACAGATTCTGGGAAATGGTAAATTCACCGAAGTAACAAATTCTACCTCATTGAGAGTTCTTGAAAAACAGTCAGTATTGTACTTGGACAATTTCAGTCTGTTTTCTGGAAATTAGAATAATAACCTTCTTGTGAACACCTGTAGCAGGCATGTCATTTGATTCTTGGATATTGCTTCACTCAATCTTGATTTCTTGGAGGGACTGAGTTTGATTCCTTTTGTGTCATTTATAATACCCAGCACATAGATATTTCACCAACCAACCAGTATGCTATCCCTCACCACCCTAGATTTGACTATTCCTCTTCTTCATGTTCAGTGCTTACTCACCTTTACCTCCCTCCATTCCACTAAAACAAGCAGGACTAGCCCCTTCCCCAGCAATCTCCTCTCATTCCCCAAGAATAGTCTAAATTCGGTAGAATCGCAGCCAACTCTGTTCTCCCCCTACACCACAGACCTCACACTCTCCTTTGTTTCTGTCTGACTCCTTATAGTCTCTCCTGTCTGGCAAGCATCCTTGGCTTGCTGACTACTATAAGATGATTCAAAACACCATTTCTCCTAATTGGCTTCACAATCTGCAACCCATGAGCAAGTGGTCCAGCCCAATATTTTATATCCTCAGATGTTACATTTGATTTTTATTTCTTGCCTGTGCCTTAGAGCTTTTGAACCTCAGCTTATCTGGGAGAGGTAGTCTGGCAGTGCCCTTCATAGAACCTTCCACATAATAACCCTTAATCCAGTGTTTGTTCATTGAATGAATAAATTAACCATATTATTTGAGTAATCTGTGAACATGTCAGGGAAAGTTAAACAGGGATGCGAAGGCACAGGAGGATGTAGTTGAAGTCTTCACATGTTATGCCATGTGAATAAGGAATTACATTCGTTATGCCCTGAACCTGAAGGAGGTGCAGATAGTAGTTTCCTGGAGGCAGAGGTGGGTATCTATGTAGGGATAGGGGATGTGGACCTGATCATAGAATCATACTTCCTTAGACCAAGGCAATGCAAAAATCTCAATGTCAGTATTACTGTTATTACTATTCATACTAATATTACTACATGAAATTAAAGTTTATTTAGCACTTTACAGTATATTGAAGGCTATTTATATGTATTTTCTCATTAATCCTCCTAATAAATGTTGAAGTAATTTTTATTGTGCTTTGTCATTTTACATATGGGGAAACAGAGTCTCCAAAAAGTTAAAAATCACTGATCATAGAGTCAGTGGCAGAAGTGAGTGGGATTCAAAACCAGGTCCTTTGGCTTTAAATCTCCTCCTCCACATTTTCCCTCAGCTGTACTGCTTACACAATAAGCTGCAAAAGGGAACTCGGTTTGAAGATCTAGCTCAAGTTGAGATCACAATTGATGAAAATCATTTAATGTATTAGTATAACGAAATCATTTCCTTCTTCTGCTTCAGTGTGGACTTTCTTCATGCTACAGTAAAATGTCCATAAAGAATTTAGCACCGATATTTTATTTCTTAGAGACTACCACTCATTTTTCCTTCCTTGGTAAGTTATCCACTGTGAAGAGTGGGGCCTTTGAGTATTTCCAAGTGTGCTGTAAAGTGCACATGTGCACCCCACTTGGGTGAATTACACTCCGGAGCCAAGGCAAATATCAGACATTCATTCTGTAATCTATGCTTGTAATTTTTCTGAATTTCCTTTGAAACACTGCCCTATTTGAGTGTCATTTCTCAGTAGGTTGTAAGATATGGTTGCCATTTTCAAATGAACATTTGAAAATAAAAAGCCCTATTTGTATCCAGTCACAGAAAACCATTTAAACTCATCTCCATGAAATTGATGTTAAAATTTAAGAGCATAACTGTACTAACTTTTGAACAAACGAGAAAACAGGAATGCCTTTTGCAGAGCATAGCTCTATGCAAATATTATTAAAATTCATAGAGGTAAATCTTTAAATTCTATTTTTGATGCAGTAAAATAATTAATACTGAATTAGTATCCAAAAGAACACAAATCAAATCAATGATAAATGGTTCTAAAAACATAATTAAAATTTTTTTGGTCAAATTTCCATGTTGGAGGGATGAGATAGAGGAATATAAACCTAAACAAGAAACTTCATTTTATTATTTAATGCAGATTCAGCAACACCTATTGAAT
Source organism: Plecturocebus donacophilus (assembly GCA_004027715.1). Lineage (NCBI taxonomy): Eukaryota > Metazoa > Chordata > Mammalia > Primates > Pitheciidae > Plecturocebus > Plecturocebus donacophilus. The sequence continues at coordinate 40,834 of PVKP010009699.1, forward strand.
GGCTATTACATACCAGGTATGTTCTAGATAATTTTTAACATCTGTTCTTTCAATCAGTTCTCCCCGCAAAATTTATGAGAATGTTGGATACCCTAATTTAGGCTGCTTTTTCAAGCTCACATAAATATTAAATGAAAAAAACCAGAATTCTAACTAAGGTCATTTGATTCTAAGTCAAAAATGTGTGTCTACTATGATATGCCACCTGCCACATTATGCAAATTTAACCATTGTCTTTCTAATGTTGGCAAGAACTGCTTCAGAGCTGATTAACCTTATATGCATTTCTGCTCAGAGGGAACTATCAGCTGGAGAAGCTGATCTTTCCACCGCATGATCAATCCCCATGGCGGCATGGCACGTGGGCTTTGCTAGCCATTCAGTGGTAATGAAATCGACAGAAAAGTTGGGCCTGTGTCTCAGGGAGACAGCCTCTCTGATTGTGAGGCTGTGCCTTCTCATGGCCTGACCCTTTAGAGTAACTTGCTTTCTTGTTTTGGGGCTAATGATTAAAATTCAAGTCCAGTTTCTTATAAACTAAGGCAGAGAGTTGTAAAAGATGAAGTTGACTATCTCTGCCTTTTTTTCTGTGTACACGTATCCACTCTCATACTAAATCTAATCTGGCCATATGTGGGTAGAGAAACCAACATTCCCTGCTTCCCTCAAGAAAAAAGATAAAGTTTATCCCCAAAGATGGAGGCCAGAGGATTACCCAAGTCACCAAATGGAGAGGATTAGATATGACCTCCCATGCTCGGAGACCTGCATTGTGGAATTGACCCTGAGAAAGGATTTGCAGATCTATCATACACCGTCACTGGTAGAATCAGGATTAGAGCACCTCAGTTTCTTGTATCTCATAGCTCAGATAACTGCATACCCTGGGAATCAATGTTCTGTATGCTGGAAGAGCAGAGAGGCCTGCACAAACAGACTTTTTGTTGTTATATTGTTAAACTATTTTGTTTTTAATCTCTAAAATGTAACAGGTCCTCAGAACATCATTTACTTCTATGAAGTTAAATAAAATTATCAGTGTCAGTGATTACCTGTTAGTCAATAGAAAAATTCTAAACATTAACTCCAGATAAGATACCTGCTTTGTACTAAATGGAAAAAAAAGATACAAATCATAGTCTTTAAGGATTTAAAAGAATAGCAAAAATACTTGCCATTTAATATCTGCCCTTTTCTGGCACAGAACTAAGAGCTTTATAAACACCAAGTCTTTACAACCAGGTTAGGTGGTAGTGTCCTATTTTGCAGAATAAGAAACTGAGACTCTGGGCCAGGTGTAGTGGCTGATGCCTGTAATCCCAGCACTTTGAGAGGTCAAGGCAGGCAAATCATGAGGTCAGGAGATCGAGACCACCCTGGCTAACATGGTGAAACCTTGTCTCTACTAAAAATACAAAAAATTAGCTGGGCATGGTGGCATGTGCCTGTAATCCCAGCTACTTGGGAGTCTGAGGCAGGAGAACTGATTGAACTTGGGAGGCAGAGGTTGCAGTGAGCTGAGATCATGCCACCATACTCCAGTCTGGGTGACAGAACAAGACTCTGTCTCAAAAAAAGAAAAAAAAGAAACAGACTAGGAGGTTAAGCAATTCAGTTGTCTAGTGTTACATGGTTAATGATGGACTCTGGTTTAAAGTCCTCCAAAATCTCTGTCTGTACACCACATTACCTTCCAAACTAGGTGGAGAGAGTAGCATCTACAGTGGAGTCTCTGAAGAAATAATAGATTGTTAAAAACCATAGACTGATTTATTCCTTTAATGTATAAATTGTTTATATACTGATGATAAAGATGCTGTCATTCCTCTTTGGATTTCCTGCTGGAAATCTAGCACATACTGTTTTAAATAGCCCCAAGGATGCTAAATATTTGCTGTTATTTTTAGCCATAAAACACACCTTTTCTATGGGTCCGATTTTTGGAAATGGTTAAAAATTTTTAATGACTTAATCAAGTAAATGAGTAAGATGGGTCATAGAATTAGAAACAAAAATAAAGTATGATCATGAAAGGATACAAATGCAATTCTATAATTCCTGGAGTGTTTGTTACCAAACCACTATGACTATCTTATTGTCATGCTTCGTGTGCATATAAAAAAGGATTTTTCAATAAGAAGGAAAACACATTCAGGATCCAATAAATGGTACAGAAAAATGAGGGCTAAGAGTGAGATTTTGGAGGGCTGAGATGAATCAGTTTTAATGATAAAGATCTGGTCTGATATGCACCTGCCAAACTTGACCGTCATTTACCTCTTTTATTAACAGAAAATGGCAAAACTGACTGCCTCTCATAAAAATACAAAAACTTGGGAATTAAAACAATTTAAAATATTTTACAATTTTAAATAAGCAGTTATTGAGAATTACACAAGATTAAAAATGAATAGATCAATGATGTAAATGTCTGGGTCATTCAGAAGTCTGCACTTTAAATCAACTGTCTCCAAGTAGGGCACTCGAGATAATCCACAAGGGTTCAGAAAGAGTATTGGAACTTCAGTTTCTATTAATTTTTAAAAATCTCATACTTTAAAAATTCTACTTCTGTTTATATTTTATAGTCTACATGATTTAATAGTTTAATATTATGCAAATATTATAAATAAGTGTGCATATGTAATATATAAATAAAAGAATGTAAGTATATTTATATATTGATGAGGTGGTATGTGATCAGAAAACCCAGGACTACCACTCTAGACCCATTCAGGAGAGATTAAATGGAACAGGCTCAATGGAGACAATATAATGCTATCAAATGGCAGAGATTTTTTTTTTTTTTTTAAATAATAGGGCCATAGGAGGTTATCTGGAGAAAGGTTTTTTAATGCTTTGGGTGTCTGCCACCTTGAAGTCTTTCATATTCTTTATGCACTCTGACTTGGGCTTGGGGTGATATAGATGAATGAGCAGCCCTTGCTGGGCGAAAGCCTAAAAGAAGAGCATTGGTCTAATGTGCTCCACTTAGGAGTGGAGAAATACAACTATGACTCAGGTGAGACAAGGCAAGCTACAGTTAATAAGACCCTTGATCTCCATAGATGGGACTCTTGCTGAAGAAGTGGTTTTATTGACTGGTGTTGGGAAACTCATTAGGATGTCAAGCATGAAGTGAAAATCTTGTTGAGTGACTGTTAGAGCTGAGACACCTTAGAGGTTATCCAGTCTATCATCTCATTTTACAGCAGAAAATTGAGGTCCATGGAAATTGTGTAGGTACATCTCATTAATACAGGAGGCAAGGACAGTCTGTGTCTTTTAGGCCAGTCCAAATCTTAGCTGAGCTCAGAAGGAGGACTTGGAACTTGAGAACATGAGACCATTTTACTTTATAAGGAATGCACATTCCACATAACTCATGTTAACCTTGTAATTCTCCATTTATATAGGGAAAACTATGTTATGGAGAGACAGTTTTGAAGAGTTCACATTGTGATACATAGATGGACTACATGAAACTCTTCTAAAAATATTCAAATATAGCATATTTCAGTCTTTTATGGGCATAAGCATTTAGTATTTTATTTACCCTCTTAGGGAGAGAAATTTTTAAATAGTATAGAAATATCTTGTAATGGCCAATGCTGGCATTTTCCCAAGCATTTTTATAGCTAATCCTTGGGAAGTTTTCCATATATATTTTATTGAAAGCAACAGAGAACATAATGCAATGATAACTCTCAAAAGGAAGATGTTAATTATTTTACTCTGTATGACTTTTCTAGAAGGAGATTTTGAGCCTCTGTGTGTCTCATTAATTTAAACACTAGATTTTCTCTAAGGACTTCCAGTCTGAGTTTATGCTTTTGCAATTCCACATGCATTTCTCAAGTTTTCATTCCCCCTGTCTGGCATATCCTTCCTGCCTGGCTATTTCCTTACAAACTTTCTTAGCAAGCTCGGGTTGCTTAAGAGACTTTCCCTTGGTTACTCCTATATCCCACCCTTAGCAGAGAGGAGAGTCAGGTAGGGGTGTGTGTGTGTGTTTGCATTTGGCAGGGGCAGGGGTTTCTTAAGAAGTTTCTCAGGCTTTGCTGAAATTATCTGTGGAATTGTCTGTTCCATACACTAAGTCTTCAGTTCCAAAATGTCAGAAATTATTGTTTATGTTGACATTTTCAGTGTGGTGATAGTCTAGCGCATGGTAGCTCCTGAAGGCTGTTACTACAGAAACACCATTTATTCTCAGAATCTTATTAAAAAACAATGAAACATATCCTGAAATCTAATGGATACTAGTTATAACGATTTGCTATTTACTTCAAATGATCAACGGTTTTTATAAATAAACCATTCAGTTGCTTGGAAAAAAACAACCTTGATTTGATTCATATCAGTAATGTAATATCAATAAGTTAACTTCCCTCAGTTTCAGATTGAGCTGAGAGAATTCTAGGTAATTATCTTTTGAGAACATGAGTAGCTAAAACTACTACTAATAAAGTATTGGAGAGGCAGGATGATACTTTGGCCTGAGTCTCTTTGAAAATTGTTTATTTTGGTCTATTTCTATCATCTTACATTAATAGCTATAGTTCAAAAGGAATTATTACTTTAATATACTAGAATTTTCTTTTTGTCCTAGGCAGCCATGCAATGCATGCTTTAAAAGTGTAGTCCCTTGATAAATTTATTTCATGCCAATTTCTCTCTGGATGAAAAATAAATGTATTAACCTATGAATTCATGTTTCAGATCCTGCTGGGTTGGCACGTCATAGATGCCTATCACTTCTACATTTAAATTAAGAGAGGAAAACAGCTGTAAATTTTATGGCCTAGATAAAAATCATATTCCCTTACAATTCTTTATCCTTATAGCTTGATAACTTCTTAGGTCCTGAAATTGATTTAGAAAAAAATCTAATTTCCTCCTTACAATTTATGGATTTCTTTCCCTTTCTGTTCTTCAATTAGCTCCAGAGAAAACAGAGTTGCCAGTGTGGTGCTTATGATTTGATTTTCTTGTATTAATTTAAAATATTGCAAAATTATTATTTCTAAGTGAAATAACTCAGGAATGGAAAACCAAACATCATATGTTCTCACCCATAAATGAGAGCTTAGCTCTGAGGGTAAAGAGGCATAAGAGTAATAAAATACTGCAAAATTAAAACACTGTCAGTAAAATCTTAATTTTTTTCAAAACAAAATTTTTAGCATTAGATCTTTGCCAATGCGTTCCATGCCTGCCTACAAAACTAACAGTACAAGATGTATACTTTCATCTTTCTCCCAAAGATCTATTATGACAATGATAATTTTTTTTCAAGAGAAGAGCATAGTTTGATTCCTGAATGTTTAAGTTTCTTGTCCTCACAAATAACTGTATTTGTGATTATGAAATGTCCTTCTTTACCTAAGTTTTGGCATGTTTTCAGATGAAAAATTTTCAAATGAGAGTAAGCAGAAATCCATGTTTAATAAATGGTATTAGGAAAACTGGCTAGCAATGTGCAGAGAGCAGAAAATAGACCCCTTCCTGTCAACCTTACACTAAAATTAACTCCAGATGGATTAAAGATTTAAACATAAAACCTAACACCATAAAAATACTAGAAGAAAACATAGGCAAAACTATCCAGGACATGGGCGAAGGCAAGGACTTCATGACTAAAACACCAAAAGCAATGGCAACAATAGCCAAGATAGACAAATGGGATCTAATTAAACTCCAGAGCTTCTGTACAGCAAAATAAACCATCAATAGAGTGAACTGGCAACCAATAGAATGGGAAAAAATTTTTGCAGTCTACCCATCTGACAAAGGGCTAATAATCCAGAATCTATAAAGAACTAAAACAGGTATACAAGAAAAAAACAACCCCATTCAAAAGTGGGTGAAGGATATGAACAGACACTTTTCAAAAGAAGACATATATGAGGCCAACAAACATATGAAAAATGATCATCATCACTAGTCATTAGAGAAATGCAAATCAAAACCACATTGAGATATCATCTCACACTAGTTAGAATGGCGATCATTAAAAAATCTGGAGACAACAGATGCTGGAGAGGATGTGGAGAAATAGGAACACTCTTGCACAGTTGGTGGGAGTGTATATTAGTTCAACCATTGTGGAAGACAGTATGACAATTTCTTAAGGATCTAGAAATAGAAATTCCATTTGACCCAGCAATCCCATTACTGGGTATATACTCAAAGAACTACAGATTGTTCTGTAAAGACACATGCACACGTATGTTCATTGCAGTCCTGTTTACAATAGCAAAGACCCTGTTTAAAACAGCAAAAATCAACCCAAATGCCCATCAATGATAGACTGGACAAAGAAAATGTGGCACATATACACTGTGGAATACTATGCAGTCATAAAAAATGATGAGTTCGTGTCCTTTGTAGAGACTTGGATGAATCTGGAAACCATCATTCTCAGCAAACTGACACAAGAACAGAAAACCAAATACCACATGTTCTCACTCATAAGTGGGTGTTGAACAATGAGAACATGTGGACTCAGAGGAGCATCACACACTGGGGGCAGTTGTTGGTGAGGGCTATGGGAGGGACAGCATGGGGTGGGAAGGGTGGGGAGGGATAACATGGGGAGAAATGCCAGATATAGTATGCGTCTATACAACAACCCTGCATGACCTGCACATGTACCCCAGAACCTAAAGTAAAAACAAAAAAAAAAATTTCAAATGAGAGTAAGGGAGCTAGACTCAGAAAGGAGAAGAAATAATTTGTCATTCATTATTCATTTACTTATTCACTCATCCAGAGGAAGCATGGTGTTATACAGAGAAGAATCTGAGTCTCAATATCTCCTCAAGAAACTTGCAGACTAGAAGGAAGAAGCAGCTATATTACAATATAACTATATTATAGACAGGCTTGAATCACGCAGGAATGGTATTTCACTATGCATAGATACTGCTCTATGGGTTGCCAAAACACGAAAATACTTTCATATCAATTAGTTATAGCTACTGTTCTGGCCTCCCAAGCACCATTGTTGCTCCTCAGGTCCCTGACCAGAGGCCCCCCAACTTCCTTGGTCCTCCGCTTACTTGGAGTAAAGGTGGAAGGCTCGTGCTAGCTAGGAACTCAGGCCTGACTGCTCCTCTGCTTGCTTGGCCCATGCCTAGGCAGTTGTGGTTGTGAAACATTTGACTTATCACTCATGGATAAATGATACAAAGAGAACATGTTCATTGGGAAACAGCTTCCAGCTGGATTTCAACTATCTTCAAAGTTAGAATTGTAAAAAGCAGAGTAAGAGGAATTGAGACTCCATTTTAGAACCTAGGTTTGCAGAATATCTTCAGAAAATTCTGATTCTTCTTACAATACAAAGAACAAGGTTGTAAGCAGGGCTGGCTGCTAAAACGTGTGCATTTATAGATCAGGTGGAGCTCTCAAAAAACACAGGGATGGAAGTTTAGTTGCTTTGTTTGCCACCCATGATTTTCAGCTTGTGTTGTCAAATTTGCATTTGAAGGCGCTATTAAACCACGGCATCAAAATAATGATGACAGTTGTTGTAGAATATAAGAAATCAAAAGAAAAAGGGGGGAAAAACTTGTGAAGAGAAGAATGGCTCCAAATGTGGTAATTATGCAGAGCTGTGACGAGCCTCATTCACATATAATGTATACTTTGGGCAAGGGAGGAAGTGCTGTACAAACAAATCTGAGAACAACCTACAATTCCCATCAGCCACACACCGTGCAGGGGCCACTTTTGCGGTCTAGACAAGAGTGACTCAGAAAAATAAGTAATTTGTAGCAGAGCACAGGCACTAAGGGAAATTTGTCAAAATCAACGTGGAAGTCATAACAAAAGGAAGATAAATTTGGTTGTTCGCCTTGGTTAAACCAATGACTAAGCTGAGAGGTGGGTCTCTAATTGTTCAACATTTCCCTTTTTTTAATTCTGGCTGGAAAATCTTGGATTCTTACAGATTTTGATGAAATCTGATACACTGGTTTAAAAATAAATATTTGTTAACCAAAGTAATACCTAGGTTTTTCTCTTTTTTCCTTATTTTTACTGTACAAAACATTACTAAAAATAAATCAATCCTCTTCCATTCTTCATTTCTACCTCCCAGAGGCAATCCATTTAAACTCTTATTTTTTTTTTTTTTGAATACACACACTCTGCATTTCTAACTAGGATCTTGATATCACTATTGCTTATTTAACCAAATTTAAACATAATCTCTTGATTTTCTGTTACTAAGCTAATCTACCCCCCAAATCCTTGAAAAACAAATCCCCTAAACTTCCCCATATCCCATCCCTTTGTATATCACAATATTTGGTTAAATCTATAGTCAGTCTTTATATTTTTGTCACTAAATATTACTACTAAATTGAGTAGTGTTCTCACATTACAGGCTGTTTTTTTTTCAAGAGTTAATTACTGCTTTTTCTCTCATTATGCATAGGTCCATGTATGTATTATTTTCCCTACTCCGAGTATTTCAAAAAACCCTCTAATGCCTATCATTAATACTTTCCAAATATTACATCACATCACGTATCTGATTGTTTTACCTGTTCTTTAGTGGAAACTCTTTTTTGGTTTATTCCCTTGTTTTGCTAAAAATGAATTCTCAATGTGCTTCCTAATTAAGAGTGCGTAGGATATACATTTCTTGAGCTGTGTATATGGAAAAATAGCTTTTGCTTGTGCACTTGAGTTTTGATATGTCTGGCAGAAACCTTCATGTTAAAATTACCTCCCTCAGATTCCAAGGGCACTACTCCATTCTCTTCTTGCTTCTAGTGTTGCTGTTGAGGAGTCTGATGTCATTTTAATTTTTAAATTTTGTATCTGATTTAGTTTTCTTCTCTGAAAGCTGTTAGGACTTTTGCTTTACTCCCAGCGTTCTGCAATTTAATTGAGATGGTGTGCCCTGTGGATGGGGCTCTTTCTCTCTCTCCCACCTCCATTTATCATGCCAGGCATTGGTGGCACCTTTCGGTTTGGAGACATATGCTTTTCAGGTCGGCCACATTTTTACATACCATGTAGATCTTTAATACATTTCACCCTCGGGCTTTTCTGTTGTCCCTTGTGGGATGAGTTTCCTTAGAGAATAAATTCAAGTTTTATTATGTGTGTATAGATGCCTGCAATAGAGTGAGATATCTCAAAGGAGAAAAACACATGGAAAATGAAGATTTTTTTGTTAAAATCTGTTTCCCAACCCTTAGTTCAATTCTGAAATCATGAGACGGCAGAGTTTAAAAGGAAAAGAATGAAATTCCAAGGTGTGAAATTTTGGGATATGGTCTGAGTTTTCAAGGGTGTGGCCATAAGTTTTCTCAGACATAGGAGAAGTTTCTCACTGTTGGTGCTTGTTTCCAGGGGCTATAACTGAACTAAATGTAGTCAAGCTTCTGATGTAACTTTAGGAGAAAAGGCAACTTTCATCTTACTTAGAAGTTTCACACACGTGCCCCTTAACAATTAAGAAGCTTTCAGGCTAGGGATCTGCATTTCCCCACCTTGCGGTTTAAACCTATCTGCTTTTGAAATATCCTGAGTATCATCAGCATAAGGACAGATTTCCCGGGAGCTCATCATATTCCGTCCTCCCCTTGCAGTTCAGTTAGTCAGACCAGCTCACGACAAAGCCCTGAGCAAACTGGCAGTGCCCTAGGTCTTTGCTTGATGATCCAATTCCATGGCAGGGCCCAGCTCTAAAACTGTTTGTTTCGAGTCTGATATACATGGCTACAATACCGTTTGTGCTTTCTCTCTGACAAAGGGAAGGAGAGCAGAGGGCCAGAAGCCAGTTGCTAATACAACAAAACTAGCTTACCTCCTTTTCCCAAAATAAAAGGGGAAAAGCCTTGGTGCCCAGTGTTTGGTCCTACTCAGCCAAAGGCCTTGCCCTGAGGGGGTTCCAGGAAGACCCTGGCTGATGTTTGTTCCCACCTCCTATTCAGTGGGAAGTTTCTATCAGACTCTTCTCTTCAGGCCACCTGGGCAGCTGCATTCTGAGGGAGAAGTGTCTCTTTGAAGCTGGAGCCTGTAGACATCTTGCCCTACATGGGGCTGCAGTGCAAAGCTAAAGCTTTGAAGAAGGCTCACAGTAATCAGGATTCAGGCTACATCTCCTCCAAGAGAGGTTTTCTAGGGCAAGATGACATATAACCACATTTTTCTAGCCTGAAACGAGCTGGTTGTAAGGTCGTTACCAGCCGTAGTACAATCTAGATGATGTCCTCTCCATTCCCAAGGCACTTTGTACGTAGTTAAAACAGATTTTAAAAATCTTAACATATTTGTTTTGTTCTTTTTTGAAAAGTAAAAATTAGTTTTAAAAAACAAAATACATATGCATTAAGGAAAGAATACAAATAAGTGGAGAAAGAAAGAGATGAGGTGGGGGTGCATATCACAGAGAAACCATTGTTAATATTTAGAGATATTTTCCATTAATTTTTTCCACTGCTTATTAAAAAAATTTTTTTTGTGGTAAAATATATGTAACATAAAATTTACTATTTTAGCCATGTTTAAGTGTAAAATTCAATGGCATTAATTACATTCACAATCTTGTATAACCATCAGAATTATCTATTCTCGAGTTTTTCATTATCTCAACCAGAATTCTGTAACTACTAAGCAATAACTTTCTATTCCCCACTCCTTTCAGCCCCTGGTAAACTTTATTCTAATTTCTGTCTCTGTCGATTTGTCTACTCTAAATAGTGCATGTTAGTGGAACCATACAATATTTGCCCTTTTGTTTCTGGCTTATTTCACTTAGTATAATATTTTCAAATTTTATTGAAAGGGTAGCATGTGTCACAGCTTAATTTTTATAGTTGAATAATATTTTGTTGTATGTATTTTGTTTGTTCATCTGCTGGTCAATACTTATTTCTACCTTTTGACTATTGTGATTCACGCAACTGTGAACATTGGTCTTCAAGTATCTATTTGAATTCCTGTTTTAAATTCTTATGAGTATATACTTATGGAATTACTGGGCCATATAGTAATTCCATGTTTATGTTTTTGAGAAACCATAAAACTGTTTTCCACAGTAGTTAAACCATTTTATATTCCCAGCTGCCGTGCATGAGGGTTTCGATTTCTCCATATTGTTGCCAACACTTGCTATTTTCTGTTTTTATTTTATTTTTTAGTAATAGCCATCCTAGTGTGTGTTAAGTAGTATCTCATTGTGGTTTTTATTTGCATTTCCCTAATTACTAATGATGTCGAGCACCTTTTCACGTGCTTATTTCTTCTTTGTATGTTTTCTTTAGATAAGTATCTTTTCAACTTCTTTGCCCAAATTTTATCGTTTTTTTTTTTTTTTTTTTGCTACTTTCCTTGTAATTCAACACAGGAATTGCACCACTACCCAAATCAGGAGGTTTGAATACTACATCTAATTTTAACACTGTTCTTTTTTAAATTTTGCTTAATTTTACTTTTATTTCAATAGGTTTTTGGGGAACAGGTGGTATTTGGTTACATGAATAAGTTCTTTAGTGCTGATTCTGAGATTTTGGTGCATCTATCACCCAAGCAGTGTATACCATACCTAATTTGTAGTGTTTTATCCCTCACCACCCCCACTTTTCCCTGGAGTCCCCAAAGTCCACTGTATCATTCTTATGCCTTTGTGTCCTCATAGCTTAGCTCCAACTTATGAGGGAGAACATATAATGTTTGGTTTTCCATTCCTGAGTTACTTCACTTAGAATAAGGGTCTCCAGTTCCATCCAGGTTGCTGCAAATTCCATTATTTAGTTCCTTTTTATGGCTCAGTAGTATTACATGATATGTGTGTGTATGTGTATGTGTGTACACACACACATACACATACACACTACATTTTCTTTATCCACATATACTCATTGATTGATGGGCATTTGGGCTGGTTTCATAGTTTTGCAATTGTGAATTGTGCTGCTATCAACATCTTTGCCCATTTAAAAATTGGATTGTTTCTCCTTTTAGTCACTTTTATACATAATTTTAAAGATTTCTATAAATGAGATCATACAGTACAGAATTTTTTTCTTAATTTTCCACATAACCATTGAGTTTAATCATATGTGTGTTTTTTCCCCATCAGATTGAGTCCCTGAAGGTCACTAATCAAGATTATGTCTCTGCTTCATTTTATATATTCCCAATGTGCATCTCATATTTTAGTAAAAGGGAAATCGAAATAGAAACTTTACAGTTTCATAAATGTGTAATGCTCTTACATGCTTCTGGGTCTTTGCACATTCCTTTTGGCTGCCACAGTCTTTCCAGTTTCCTTCACCTGCCTGATCTCCTTCTTATCCCTCAACTCCCAGCCTTCCCTGACTTTTAGAAGAGAGTTGATAACCTCATGTTTTGTTCCACCACTTATCATAGTGTCTTGCAATACTTAATTTATCTGTCTTCCCTCCTGGGCAATAAGATCCTTGACTGCAGAGTGCATGCCTTATTGTTCTTTGTGTCCACTGTGCCTATCAGGGATTCTGGAACACAGTAGATATTTAATAAATGTGTGCTGAGTGATGGAAATGTGGAAATTTGTTTTTTTAAAATATAGGATTTGCCTATAAATAAAAATGAGGGCCATGGCTTTTACATGGTATATTTTGTTTAATCTCTACCACAGCTTTAAGGAGGTGGAATTGAACCCACTTTACAGATGCAGAGGCTCAGGGAGGCTGTGACTTGCCCCAGGTCACATGCTGGTAAGTGTCTTTCTGCAGCAAGGAACTTGCATTCTGGAAATCACACTTTACTGCTGACTGCAAGTTCCATGCCTGTTGATAGGCATGATTCATCCTTTAAGCTAACTGTCTGATCCCTGAACAACAAGACTTGGTAGGAATAAAGTGTTAATTCAGAAGCTCAAAGATAAAATGAAAGGTTTTGTATCAAAATAGGACAGGGTGAACCCATCTTTGGAAAAACAAATTAATGAAATAAGCAAATAGAGGATTTAGCCAGAAAAAGAAAATTCAATAATTCAATATCTTGGGTTTTTTTTTTTTTTTTTTTTTGGACAGGGTCTGTTTCTGTCACCCACTGTAAGAGTTCACTCAGGGTGGTGGCAAAAATATTAAGGGAAAAAATATTAGAGCAAGTTATAGAATACAGCCACAAACCTTCTTAGAAGGCCAAGAAGTTTTTATAGTTTCAGTAGAAGTTTCAGCTGAAGGCAGCCTTATCTCCTTTACCTTTAGTTGAAAAGAAAAGCAAATAGCTAGGAAATGTGGGGGATTTTATCTGAATAACTTGTTTACTCATGTGGTCCTATAAATGGGGAGGTCGACCAGGGATATTACTCTCTAATGGTGTTTGCTTTAGGTCTTAGAACCTGTCCTTTAATCCTTAACCTCTAGTGGTGTTGACCCAGGTTTTGTCATTTAATGTGTGCTGAGTAAAGGCTGATGAGGCCAGCATGTCAGGGCTGGCAGCTGCTATCTCTTTATAGCACTCTCCTCAAATGTCTGTTAGTGGCCTGGACACCCAGCCTGCTCATTCACTGTATTCTGTGTGTGAGTGAATTAATTCATCTGTTGTTGAGTCAGGGTCTGCAGGACAGAACCCTGCAGGTGGTGACCCTAACAGTGGTGCCCTGTGTGGGGCAACTTGGCAGCCCAGGGTGGAGTGCAGTGGCTTGATCACAGCTCACTGCAGCCTGGACCTCCTGAGGTCTCAATGTCTTCTTAAGAGAATAATGTAATCAGTTGTATGTATGTATGTGTTTTTTTTTTTTTTTTAACCTCAAGTAACTTGGTGAGTTACAGATACAGAATATATTATACATTCTCATTACTGTATTTTCAGCATGTATAATTAATAGAATGTGCTCTTTTGCATTTATCATCTATTATATTTAGGATAATATCTAAATAAATATTCACCTTTTTTACCCCATGTTTTGTGCATTTTATAGAGGCAGTTTTTTTAGAGTCACCCTGTCCATTCTCCAACTGTGTATGTTTTTTATGATTTTGTTTTTTTTAATAGTTTTTCACACATAATCTGTAAAACACATAATTCAGGATCTTGGCCTCCAAGTCCTGGCAGCCTCAGAAGCTCTCCAATAGATTTTAAAAAATAATTCAGCTTATCAAGTTGTTCTTCAGATGAGTATTTTTCTTCATCATAGGCTCAACCTGGCCAGGCCATCTCAGTAGGTGATGATCTCCCAGATAAGCAACATAGCACAACTTAGTGGGAAGAATATGCCCGATAGACTTACGTGCAACTCCTGGCTTAACCTGTTTCTAGCTCTTGGGCAACTATTTTACATCTTTGATTCTTCATTTGTCCATCTGTAAAATGGGAATTATAATAGTATTTCCCTCATAGGGGGAAGATTAAATGAAATATTTTGCTTAGATTAGTGCCTGTCGGACTACAAGTGCCAAGTAAATGTTATTTTTCTGTTCTTTCTTTGCCTAGAGGCCAGTCCTATGGATAAAATATATTTGCATCACCATGCAGTTTGAGAGAAAAGAAAATATTTAAATCAACCTTTTAAGAATAACTCAGAAGAGACTCTGCTCCCATAGTGGTGCTGAGAAGCCTATGGGCTATAATTTCACTAATAATGACAAAAATGCTGCAGTCTTTGCAGGGATATGGATGAGTCTGGAAGACATCATTTTCAGCAAACTAACACAGGAACAGAAAACCGAATGCTGCATGTTCTCACTCATAAGTGGGAGTTGAACAATGAGAACATGTGGACACAGGGAGGGGAACTTCACACTCTAGGGCCTGTTGAGGGAGTGTGGGGGAAGGGGAGGGAGAGCATTAGGACAAGTAACTAATGCATGTGGGACTTAAAATATAGATGACGGATTGATAGGTGCAGCGAATCACCATGGCACATGTATACCTACCTAACAAACCTGCACATTCTGCATATGTATCCCAGAACTTAAAAAAAAAAAATGACCGGGCATGGTGGCTCATGCCTGTAATCCCAGCACTTTGGGAGGCTGAGGCAGGTGGATCATGAGGTCAAGAAATAGAAACCATCTTGGCCAACATGGTGAAACCCCGTCTCTACTAAAAATACAAAAATTAGCTGGGCGTGGTGGCGTGTGCCTATAGTCCCAGCTACTTCGGAGGCTGAGGCAGGAGAATTGCTTGAATCCAGGAGGCAGAGGTTGCAGCAAGCCAAGATTGCACCACTGCACTCCAGCCTAGGTGACAGAGCAAGACTACATTTCAAAAAAAAAAAAAAAAAAAAACCACAGTCAAATAGCAGCTGACTGGCAGTATAATACTCTCTTGTCTGGGATACTTGCCAATCCCAATACATGTACAAAAGGGAGGGCAGAAATGCTATCTAGGAGACCAGCTTTTTCAGGGACTGCCTCAGGAGACAAGAAACTGCACAACAGCCTGTAGAATCCTCACATGAGAAGGGTACTTTTTATAGCTGGATGGTCTGTTAATTTGGTCTGAATGTGAAAAAGCAAACTACTATCTACACCAGGCAAACTATTTTGCTTGCTAAGGTTTGTTTGGTTGAAAAATTTTTTGACCTCTTAAGTTTATTATTCCACTGTATAGTATAATGGGTCATTCATGCCCCAGATGACCCTTGGTGGGCCACTGATAGACACAGAGCCACTACTATAGAAACTGGTGACATCATGTCTGATTAGAACCTTCAAGAAACGTGGGCAGGAACAACTGACTCCAGGTACCATCTGAGACAGTGGCCGAAGGTGACCGCCCCTGAGGTGAAGGCAGATAGACTCAACAAGCCCTCATTTCCAAAGTAAATACCTTGTTTCCTTTTCTTTTGTTCTTTGGTTAAGATTAAAAAAAATATGAGCTGGACTCTGGATTGGGAAGTCCTTTAATCCTAGTTTTAGAAAGTGCCTCAAGTTTAGTACAGAGCAACTACCATCACTGTTCATGTAAAATCCTTCTGAGGGGAAGGCTACTGTTGACCCAGTAGTGGCTTAACAGCATCCTTTTCCTATTCCACCAGACAGTCCTGTATTTGCTTAACTGGGTTCTTCTTTGTACTCTACATATAGAGAGAAACACAGTTGATCTACATACTAACTGCTGAGACATAGGGAGAGTAATATAGAAAGAAGGGAAGCTGTGAAGCTTGAAAGTGAAAGATGAGTTTATTCTAGGGCCGGGTGGGCGGGGATAAGTTGGGAGTTGAGGAGAAAGGCTTTTGGAGAAGCTGTGGGTTGGAGCAGTGGTGTACTGGTAAACCAGCTTTCTGGAAGCAAAAAAAAGAGCCCATTTGTAGCATTCGCTCAGTTTCATGGTGTAAGTTTTCCCACTACGGCTGATTGCAAACTACCAATGTGAAGCAAACTCACTAGAAAAATTCAGTGCAACATTAGGTAGGAGTGAAATAGAAGAGGAAGAAAAAGATTTAGTATTTTAATTGCTTTAATGTTCTTTGAGAAAGAGGACTGAAGAATCCTATTACTTTGGGCTCTTGAACTATGTGTTGAAATGTAATGCTATTCGAACTGGTCCCCATGAGTCTCCTGGTTAATAAGAGTGTCTCTAGAAGAAAAGAGGGAAAGAGGCTCTAAGTAGCTGAACACTTATTATGTGTTGGCTGTTTCACAGGCTTGATGCCATTTATGCCTTCCTAAACCCCTAGGAGGCAAGTGTGATTGGCCTCATTTTACAGATGAGGAACTGCAGGTTCAGAGGTTCAAAGTACGACCACAGGGTTAGGAAGTGGCAGATTTAGGATGTGGACCTGGTTTCTTTATCTCCAAGGACCAAGGTTTTATCAGCACACTGTGCTGTACAGATCCCTGGTTCCATTCACCCAAGGAAAAGGTCACTGGGTTATCTTAAGTTTGTTGCTTCTCCTCAAAGGACCCCTGTTCCCATGTTCTTGATTTCTCTAACTGCCTCTTCCTCTCCTGTAGTGGCTCCTTTTATTCCAAAATTGATATGTAGACTTGGTTCAAGTGCATGGCAAACTTTCATCTCAGTGTGAGAGTTTTAGAGGGTATAAACCTTACATACAAGGAAAGCTACAAGTTTAGGCTCAGGCTATCCAGGGAGCTTTGCCAAAGCCAAAACCCCCAAACAAGTCCCTCTGGTGCTGTGACTCACAACATTTTAGTTTGAAGACTCTTCTAGTTCTTCCTTGAGGCCCTGGATCTCTGGATGGTGGTGCTTCTTACTAGCTTAGCTCAAGATTGCTTCCTTGGCCCAAATTGAGCTATTATTTGTAGCTCTTTTTCCAATCTCCAGCTAAGTAGATGCCTGTCTGCCTTCCACCCTCAATCTTCATGGCCTTGTTTAGTGAGCCGGGTCGATAATCCATGAATTTTGGGTAAAATACATATCTCTAGGTCCAGTGATTATTCTGTCTTCTTCTAACTTCTTGTTCTCTGCATGGTTTCTCCCTAATTACCCTGCATTTCTCCACCTCTAGGATTTGTCTGTCCTGGATACAAGTCACCTCCATGCTGGGAGGATATTATATCTTGGTCAGTTAAAGTCAATTGCTGAGTTGTCTAGGGAAAGCCTGATAGACTTTAATGCAAAAATGTTAGAAGTACCTGGATGAGTACTTGGAAAGGCAGAGTGTATAGGTCTATTAAAGTATGGTCTTGGCGTCACAGGTTACTTGAGTTTGGTTCCATTTAACAGCTAATTTATTTCCAAATCTCACGTGTTTGATCTGGAATATGGAACTATCAGTGAAACATATTTTAGAGGGTTGCTGTGAGGATTGAACGTGATAATGCATATCTAATGCTTAACACAATTCCTGGGCCAGTAAATAGTAATTATTATATTTTTCTCTTAGAATGTAGTACCATACATGATATTTCACAAGCTGCCTTTGACATATGAAATAGTAACAATTTGTGATTTTATTGGCTTGGAAACATTGTTGATTGGCTTGAAACACATTAACTTGGAAACATCAGATTTCTGCCTTATAGGAGAATCCTGTCCCTTCTATAATCAAGAGGCTTAGACTCAGGTGGAAGGCAATGAGAGTAGCGAACACCTTTTATTATGGACCTAGCATTCCTAAGTTGTCTACTTTTGTCAGAGAGAGAATATGGCATGTGGGCAAAATAGGGATTCTTTTTAAATCAAGGCAGAGCTTAAATGTGATCTCAGTAGGGTTTTGTGTGGTACACTACATTCTTTCTGCAGGATTCTTTTATCTCAAACCTTTCAAATTTTATACAAGTACCCTACAGCCTGCACGTGAACATTTACTTTTTCCACTAAAGATAAAGATGTAGGAAGCAGTTGCCATGTAAAGTGGAAAACTGTTTGTTTAGAGATGGAGTCTCACTCTGTCACCAAGGCTGGAGTGCAGTGGCACGATCTTGGCTCACTGCAACCTCCACCTCCCAGGTTCAAGCAATTCTCCTGCCTCGGCTTCCCTAGTAGCTGGGATTACAGGCATGCACTAGCATGCCTGGCTAATTTTTGTATTTTTAGTAGAGACAGCGTTTCACCATGTTGGCCAGGCTGGTCTCAAACTCCTAACCTCAGGTGATCCACCTCTCTCAGCCTCCCAAGGAAAACTGTTTGTTACCTTTCTTTTTTGTTACTCAACATTAAAACAACTTTAAACACACAAAAGAGGTATATATTTTTCAAGTTTCCCATTCCTATAAAAATTTTTTTCCCTACTTTAAAAATATTTCCTTTCAGGCTTTGTTTATATGCATTATTATTTTTTTCCCACAATTGTATCCATAGTATAAATACAATTTTCCAGTTTACTTTTTAAAACACTTACAACTACATCATGAGCGTTTCAAGTCTATTATGACCTGAAAGTCCATTTCTGTTGCCTGAGGATCATTCATTTAAGAGAATTTGCTATAGTTCAATCAATGCTTTTCTAATAGAAGGTATTCAGTCTGTTGCCAATCTTACAGATGACACTACAACAAACAATTTTGAATGTATATTATATATTTGTGTATAGACACCTATATTTCCTCCATGTAAATTATTTCTTTACAAAAAATTATTGTAATTTGGATTATCAGGTTAAGGGGAACATTTATATAGAGGCCAGTGTTTTTGAGCATTCACTTGTGAGGATTAATGAAATTGCAAAGGTCTTTATGATCTTGAGATAAAAAGAACTCCAATGATACTATAAACCTAGTATATTACTCCATGAAATAAAGCTATGCTCAGCTTCCAGGAAAATTCATCAGAAATAAATACCATTTATTTTCAGATCATGCATATCTCTTATGCCTACAGATGCTATTTGTTTATATAATTATCTTAGTTGAAATTGGCAGAGCCCTTTAACCCAGAGTGGAACCATTCCTGGCAGTCAGATGTGTTGACATTGCTGTCTTGGACTTGCACCCCACATGGCTCCATTCGTTTCTGGTCAGCTCTGCCCCTGCCTGTGTGTTCTGGTGGCACCTTGCCTGCTTGAGAAACATGATATCAGCTTTCTAGGTCCAAGCCTGAAGAAAAGTGGGTTCTGGGAAGCCTGACTGAAAATAGAGCTGCTTTGGGATTGTCCTGTGAATCTCTGGAACTGTTTACTCCTTCACTTCTGTGATAAAAAGGGCTGCTGTTGAAGGGAAAGGATTAGAGGTTCTGCCAGGGGCCTTGCAGCTTGGAGACAGATGCCTTATTAAAACACACATGCAGGGCTGGGCATGGTGGCTCACACCTGTAATCTCAGCCCTTTGGGAGGCCAGGGTGGGCAGATTACCTAAGGTCAGGAGTTTGAGAAAAGCCTGGTCAACATGGTGAAACCCTGTCTCTACTAAAAATACAAAAATTAGCCAGGTATGGTGGTGGGTGCCTGTAATCCTAGCTACTAGGGAGGCTGAGGCAAGAGAATCACTTGAAGCCTGGAGGCAGAGGTTGCAGTGAGCCGAGATTATGTCATGGCATTCCAACCTGGCTGACAAGAGCAAAACTCGGTCTCAAAAAAAAAAAAAAAAAAAAAAACCACACATACATGCACACCCACTCTGCTTCAGCTGCCTTTTAAAAAAGAAGCAAATATAGTCATTACCTTATTAGAAAGTGAAAGGATTAGCAGCCTCATTGGGGAACACAATGGCTTCACTCCAAGTTACCTTTACTGTAGGCACTGGCGATGCCAATGAATAGTGTGAGATAGAGTTGGAGATATTTGAGGTATATCAGAATTGCAAAGATTAAAAACTGTTAGTGGCTATGAAGAACTTTTCTGCCCTTCAGAAGCCCTGAATTACTTCAGCTAAGTACTCAGAAAAGGAAGCAGTCTTTAATGTTAGCTTGAAATTGTCAAATTTCCTCCCATTATGATACTTATAGTACACTTGGCATATACAGAGTTGGTGCTACTTTGAAACATGTACAACTCTTGCAGATTCCTGTTCACTCATCACCTTCCTATCCCAGCTTTCCCCATCCCAGGAACCTGCAGGCTTTTAGGTGATGACAGGAGCACACCTGCCAGTTATATGACGATACCACATCAACAGTGTTTCTTATCGTATAGCATGCCACTGATTTCCTTCCGATCATAGTAATGGATGACTCAGTTAGGATGTCAGAAATGTGTGGGTCATTTGCTTACTTAAAAGGGCATGTTAAAATGTGATATCTATATATGCTTAACGTATTTGTGCGAATACCAGAAAATACAAGCTTAGAGCTATAATCCGACAGTCAAGCTAATTCCATGATGAGGTAAGGGATGCCATGATAAGAATAATTAAAATAATTTTTTAAAAGTCTGAAACTACATTCAAGGAAAAGAAAAAGCTTTGCTCATGATGCTCTGTGGTTCTGTTACTTTCCTGATGTGGTCAACTGATCTCTACACCCAACAAGCCAAACACAGGCACCACACACCCATGATCACACAGAATATGCCGGGCACTGCACCAGGTGTGAGGACAGAGCTGAATGGAACCCAGTTCACAGCATCTGCTCTACCTCCAATGGTGCCTTCTCACAATGTCCTGCAAAGTGTATTATTTCCGAAGAATTACAGGGTCAGTTCACTTGAAAAGTCTGGGCATGAAAAGAGAGAAGGGACATGGTTGCTATGTTACTTTACCAGACTTCTTTCCAGTCACCACAAAACTTGGATGAACGCCATTGTCTATTTCTTTCTCCAGTTGAAATTGGGCTTTATGCATGTCATAGCTTCCAGATGAATTAAATCTTCAAAGGAAAATGCCGTTCCACAGACGCAAGCATGGCCTATCATGTCATTCTTAGTGCCATCTTTCTTATCCTCTCTGTTACTCATTTTCCATTTTGGATGAAAACAAAAGCTCTAATAAATATGCAACACTAGTGCATCAGAGATACATTTTAATATTACAAAGTTAATAGAGCTTTGTCACAGTTTTTTTTTTATAGGGCCTTCACATGAAGTATTATGCTTCAAAATTAAATTAATATCTCATATTCTGCAAGGCAGGGAGCAAGCACAGAGGGTAAGAACTCTGAGACAGTGACAGAGACACTGTCTACCTCGAGCTGATTCTGTGTTTCTGTAGTGAATGAACTGAGAATGGGATGGGTCCTGGACTGAGTCAGTATACCTAACCACAAGATGGGATAAATGTATTTTCCACTCACCTAGATACGCCATTCTTATGAAGGTAAATTTGATTTTATTAATGCTTTTACTACTTGGCAATGAACTGCTTTGCCCACCATAGACATGTTTTAGTATTCCCCCTTTCTAAGATTCTATTTTGAAAATGATAAGGCAAATACCAAGCGCTAGAAACCTCTAATATATGATGTTACATGAAGCACTGCATTTGTTCTCTTTTTTCTAGGCCAAATAAAACTAGAAAGCAAACCACAACAGTTCACTCATGCTGCAAACTTGGAATGCAGCCTAGATTAAAAACAATAACAAATAAAATGCGTACAGTTTTCCCAGCTACAGAAATTTGTTTTATGGACTCTGATAAATTCTTGGTAAATAAACAGAAACAATCTGCAGCCTTTATTTGGCACAGACCAAAGGTTATCCATTTACAGGGATGTTAAGACAGTTTTCTTCAGAAGAGATGGGTGCTGAGGTTTGAAAGGATTCTGGCCGGCAGCAGGAAAAAGCATGTAAGCCCAGTGATGCTGTGGCTCAGTGGGGTTTCTTTTTCAGTGTCTGCTAATCCCTCTGTTTTTATAAGCAATCAGGAACCAATGGCAGTGGCTCCAGTTGCATTCCAGAGGTACAGGCTGTCAGGCATGCATGTCTGCAGCTGAAAGCATGGGGGCGGTGAGAAGCAATAGTTGGTGACACTGAGGATTTCTCTTTATTTCCAGGCATTACCAGAGAGGTTTATGAACTAGGCTGTTGAAATGCTTCTGTCAGTTGCTCTTCATGGATGTTTTCCTTTTTTCTTTTCGATTAAAAAAGAGGAGAAAAGAAATATATTCACTTCTTTGAATCCAAAGAGAGATGCTGATGGAAACTTTATTTTCTGTATTTTCTGTCTTCTTTTCAAATGGAAGGGCTTTCCATGGTTCACCTGGTAGAAATTTACAGCCCAGGCTACCAGCCCTGAAGTAAATCTATATACATATTTTATTGAAAGTCACCTTTAAAATTGCTGAAGTGGCGCTGTTTACCCTGCCAAGGAATGTTCCAAAGGGAAAGAGAGGAGTACTGAGGCAAGATGATGTGATCATCTGACCAATCAGGGAGAAAGATGGCCTAGGCCCCATGGCTTCTGGGATGCAATCAACAGGCCACCAGGAGCAGGACTCATGAAACAAGGGTTGCGGGTCACAAGACTAATGGCCAGCACTCAGAGGGCTGGAGGACTCGCTGCCAGAACCAGTTTCTCCAGCTCTATACAGAAAACAAAGTTTCTGCTCCAGTGCTAACAAATATGTAAGAACTGTGTACTCACTGACAGTCTAAGTTTTTATTGTTGTTGCTTTTGCATCTAAGAAGATGGAATGTTGCTAGGACTACTTTAGAAAAACAAAAGTATTTTTTCATATGTTTATTGGCCTCATGTATGTCTTCTTTTGTAAAGTGTCTGTTCATATCCTTTGCCCACTTTTGAATGGGCTTGTTTTTTTCTTGTAAATCTGTTTTAGTTCTTTGTAAATTCTGGATATCAGCCCTTTGTCAGATGGGTAGACTGCAAAAATTTTTTCCCATTCTATTGGTTGTCAATTCACTCTAATGACTGTTTCTTTTGCTGTGCAAAAGCTGTGGAGTTTGATTAGCCATTTGTCTGTTTTGGCTTTTGTTGCCAATGCTTTTGGCATTTTGGTCATGAAGTCCTTGCCTACGCCTATGTCCTAAATGGCCTAGATTTTCTTCTAGGGTTTTTATGGTGTTAGGTCTTATGTTTAAGTCTTTAATCCATCTGGAGTTAATCACTGGTCATTAGAGAAATGCAAATGAAAACTACATTGAGATACCATCTCACGCCAGTTAGAATGGCGTTCATTAAAAAATCTGGAGACAACAGATGCTAGAGAGGATGTGGAGAAATAGGAACGCTTTTACACTGTTGGTGGAAGTGTAAATTAGTTCAACCATTGTGGAAGACAGTGTGGCAATTCCTGAAGGACCTAGAAATAGAAATTCCATTTGACCCAGCAATCCCATTACTGGGTATATATCCAAAGGATTATAAAGTGTTCTACTATAAGGACACATGCACACGAATGTTCATTGCAGCACAGTTTACAATAGCAAAGACCTGGAACCAACCCAAATGCCCATTGATGATAGACTGGACAGGGAAAATGTGGCACATATACACCATGGAATACTATGCAGCCATAAAAAATGATGAGTTTGTGTCCTTTGTAGGGACATGGATGAACCTGGAAACCATCATTCTCAGCAAACTGACACAAGAACACAAAATCAAACACCGCATGTTCTCACTCATAGGCAGGTGCTGAGCAGTGAGAACACATGGACACATAGAGGGGAGCACTACACACTGGGGTCTGTTGGGAAACAGGGGAGAGACAGTGGGGGGTGGGGAGTTGGGGGGAGATAGCATGGGGAGAAATGCCAGATATAGGTGAAGGGGAGGAAGGCAACAAATGACACTGCCATGTGTGTACCTATGCAACAATATTGCATGTTCTTCACATGTACCCCAAAACCTAAAATCCAATAAAAAATAAAAAAAAAAAAGAAAAAAGTAGAGTAAGAAAAATGTTGCATACTTAATAGTCTCTTCATTATAGTTGGACACTTTGCACAAATTTGCTTCCTTAGATTTTCAGGGTTTCTAAGGAGCCTAATCACCCAGATCAGTTTGATAAACATATATGTGTATGCACATACTTTTTCTAAGCAGGTCAGCATATGAAATATGAAATAGACTCATTTCTTATCTGTATACTCGTGTGGTTCATGCCTACAAAGGCTTTTAAATGAATAGTTTTGTAACTAAGCCAAAAATACCTACACAGCTTCTTTAAGGCCTTTCTGGAGAATTAGAAGTTAGAATCTGAGTGATATCATGGAACCGAAGGGTAAAAATGAAAAGACCTGGGAAATAGTATTTTCCTTCTCCAGATAAAGCATCTCCAGTGCTTTGAGGTGGTCAAGTCTGTTGGTCAAGTTACTTAACCACTCTGAGCCTCAGTTTCCTCATATTTAAGGTGGAAATTACAGCATACCTACACAGGGTCATTTTGAAGATAAGGTGCATAATGCAGATGTTGAGCCCAGTGAAATGTCCTTTAATTTAATTCTGAGCTCACAGCTTCCTTGAGATATCTTAGAATAAAGCACTAAATTACTTTTTTTTTCTGTTCTGTTTTTCACATGCCCGAATTATGAGTTCTTTTCTCCCCGTTCACATCCTGGATTATAATAAAGGTAAGGGGAATGGTGAACTCTTTTGAAGTCAAGAATGGGTATATAGGGGTGACAGTCAAGTTTCTGCTCTGCCCCCTAAATGTTCACTGAAATGAACTGAAAATAGGTCAATAGGAAGAAAACGCATGGAAAATTTATTAATGTTCATAAGCATGGGAGCTGTATCAAATATAAGTAAGGCCAGATGGTTGAAGCTTATATATTCCCTTCCTAGGGGTAGTAAATGGTTTTCAGGAGAAATGAGTGAGCCTAAAGAACAATAGCCTGGGACAGAGTTCCTCTGAGCTCTGGGGCAGATGGTGGGAAGGTCAAGGCTGGAACTTGACTGTGAACAAAGGTTGTCTTATTATGCAGATAAAATTTCCCAGATAGTTTCTCAGAATTGCACACAAAAGAACAGATGAAAAATCTGAGTGTGATGAAGACTGTTAGGTTCTTCCCTTCTTTGTTGGTCCATCTTTTCTGGTTATTTAATGAGATTGTTAGGGAGGGAGTTTTAAGACAATTGCATTTTTCCTGGAAACAACTTTGCTTAATCAGATAAGGGAACCTGAGAAAAAGTCACTTGTGGTTGCTTGCAGAAAGAAAGGATATCCGAGAGACAAGGAGGCAGGGAAAGATCAGAAAGAGACCTTGGTTCTAAGGCTTATTTCTGAGGTATTTCCTCTAATTCAAAACACCCAACATGCCAAAGTGCCATATTTTGGGGTCTCTTTCTCTGCACTTCAACAGGTAGTTGTTAATGTTGCTTACCAGATATCTCTAGCTCTTTGTTTTCAGAGCACAGGAAGGAATTGTACTTTTTAGAACCTAGTGGTTGAATGGGACATTACATTTAATTGTTGGTGCAAGAACCTGAAAGCCCCAATCCTCTAACTCAGCATGTCTAGTAGAACTTTCTGTAGTGATAGAAACATTCCCCATCTATATTTTCCAATAGAGTAGCCATTGGCCACATGTGGCATTGAGCACTTGCAATATGGCTATGATAACTGAGAAGTAAAATTTTTAATTTTATTGAATTTTAATTAAGATGTATATGGCTACATGTGGCTAGGGACCACCATATTGAGCAGTGCAGATCTAGATGGTGGCTGCTCCAGATGGTGGCTGCTCCATTAACCTGAATCCAGGAGTGAGGACACTGATGAGGTAAGAGAGAGCCCAAGCCACCTGCAAGGGACATGTGGCTTGCATGAGAAACAAGCCTGTGTTTTTCTAATCTATTAAGGTTTGGGGGTTATTTGTGACCACAGCATGGCCTAGCCTATCTTTTCTGATATATTACCTGAAGGAAGATATTGTTAAATTGACAGGAGTCTTATATCAACCAATAACAAATGATTCCTGAGCCACTACCTCCTCTATGTGGCACTGTGTCTAGTCCTGGAGCTCCTGAAAGAAATCATCCCTGACCCCAGCCCTCATATTGATAATTTCCTTGGTAATTTCTGATATGGTTATTATGCTCCATTAGAGGGGAATAGGCCCCCTCCTCTGTCTCAGTTGGATACAAGGGAAAGCCTCAGATTGCTGTCTTATGGCTGGGTGTGGTAGCTCACACCTGTAATCCCAGCACTTAGGGAGACCGAGGCAGGTGGATCACTTGACGTCAGGAGTTTGAGGACAGTGTGGCCAACA